>UCOM01000893.1:0-57270 GCA_900474385.1 Ormyrus pomaceus
CATTTATGTTATTCTGCTAGAGTCATTCTTTAAATCTATACGGGGTCTACAAAAGTCAAAACACGGACTACCTATTGGGGATAACTCGAATTTTCCAGTGTCAGCAGCGATATGCAGAAACTCAGATTTTCCGTCTTTCTGCTTTCCTTTAATATAATGGCTAGAACGACCAAACTTACACTTTTCGTGTGTATCATAAATTAACCATCACTTCTGCGTTTTTAAAGAAAATCTGCACCTACATTACTTAAACAAGTTAGTGTCGACTTGCAGACCTGAAGGAGCACTCACTCGAATCAATTGCTTGTAGTAAACGATATTTTTCGATACACTGTGCGAAAAGTACACGTTTCTGATACTCTATTTTCGTTCGTATTATTTAATAATAATGAATTTATTGAAGGAAATAGAAAATTTCCGAACCAAATGAATGTATTCTAATGTTTTTTTTCCACACCTCCTTTTTTATCCACGACTTTCCGAAATTTTTAAATTAAGACTTTTATTCAAGGAAGTATGAATTTTTGATTATTAAATATTAAAGTAGATAAATAGTAAAGATAAAAAAAAATTGGTGTACATTAAAACTTTCATTCAGTGCTGAATGTTACTGAATGTTGCTGAATATTCATTTAGATACAATTACTCCGAGCATTTAGAATTAAAAGTTATGTTATACCTGTTACTTGTGTTCAGTTTAAATCCTAGCATGAATCGTACTTGATGATAAAACTGGTCATGTATTTCGCATCCCCTACACCCATTTACATCAATTTAAATCAACATCATTGCATTCATTTCCATTTGATAAACTTAGCATAGTAATGAATATAGAATATTCGCGCAATAGCCTTCTTTCTGGTATAGTTGATACTTAATCAGCGATACTAACGAGTCAAGACGTTCTATCTGATTTTAAATTTTAATAGTTTCGTCATCCTCGTTTCTACAATACGTAAAAGAGAAGACAAAGACTTTCCTATCTCCGCAAGCGAATAGTAAAACAACACATCATTCAAAGTAATTTCCAAAGATTTAATGCTAAAAATTAGTCAAATTGAAAATTTCGTACTTATATTGTTTAGAGAAAAGTCAGCAAGTGCAAAACCAATTGTTATTTTATTAATATATTTTAAATATTAAATTTACGGATATTTTAGATTCTAGGAAGTCTTTTCGTCAGAATCCTGGAATGAACGAATTTGAAAACAACTTGCAAAAGATCTGAAGGAAAAAACTAGTACAGAGAGCTGCCGACAGGCAGTAGGCCGGGAATTGAACCGTGAATCCTTTGTTCGCGGGACCAAGTTTTAGTCTGATCTCTATGAGAAATTTCGCGAAAGAAAAGCTACTTTAAAACTAAATATTTTTATACCCGTGAATGCTTTTAACCATTATACTTGTGAGAGTTAGTATTTTGCCTGTAATTTATGCAATATTATTTTTTGTTTGAAGTATTACGAGTATTAGCATTTTTATAAGTACATTTTAGATTTTATAATCCAGCTAATTGTAATTACAAAAAAATACTAAAATATATATTATTTTTCTTTCTTTTCGTAAATTTTTTTACTCTAAATAGAATTATTATAGCCATAATCTGAACTCACGTTATGGCACAACAATTTGTTTTTAATTATAATCCCTTAAAAGTTTGCAATATTCTTAACAACAGCATTTGCATCTATTTTTTACCTTAATTTACAAACAAAATATTCTCTTGTCAAAGTGCCTAAATTAGTGGGAAGCGGAAGCAGCTTACAAGTATTTACGAATACAGCAACCTCCAAACCGTCTTCGCAGTTGTAAAATCCAGCCTAAAATTTTACATTCATGCCAAAAAGTCACAAAAAGAAGGCAATAACTGCAGCCCTTCGCCACCCGTACGAATCAAAATTCATATAAAGTTAACAGCTTTATTAGCCCATTGAAAAAGTACGTGCAGTATCCGAGGAGTTAAATTATAATTAACTTTTATACTACACTCGTACTAATTTTAGTGTCATTAATATTCTCTGTCTGCATTCCTCATAAGCATACATTGTTTCTCCGCGAACTCGGCGAGGTGGCAGCACCTGCCGAAACGACTCCCTCGTCTCGAGAGCGTCATATGGTACGCAACAGTAGAGTAGCTCTACTTAGCAGAGAAATATAATCTGACTTATGCTTTTGGAATTCGTTGAGATTTCATTGGATATACAGTTTACGTTTATGCTATATGTATATATGCTTTTCAATCCTGAATAACGGTGCAGTTAACTTCACGAAACAGTCGAAATAACAATAGTCGATTAATTAGAAAGTGTACGCGGTGCTCTAAAATTACATAATTTATTCGTACTATTCTGACATTAAAATTGTTCCGTTAAGATTATTGGGGATTCTAACCAGTTCCAGTAAATAGCTTAAAAAAAGGCAAATGGATTATTAGTTTACGTCAACGTAAAGTAACTTTATACATATACTGTCGAAGCTACATTAATAGTTATTAAAGAGTGGGGGAATTTTTCCTTATAGTTATGGAAAATTGGGGTGAAAAAGATTAATTAATATAAAATGTAAATCCTCAGATTTAAGTGTTTAAAGCAGATAAAATTTAGTTTCAATACAAAAAGAAATTAATCAAATAAGGAATTTGATTGAATATTCTGAATTTGATTGAATAGTATGAGAATTGTATTTAAACAGCTTTATAACGACTTGCTCATTGGTAATAAATTAGTTGATTACTCAGATTTTCTAACTATTCAATAAAGTTTTTGTCTGATACAAAAAGTGCATTGATCGATTAAAATATCTCTTTTTAGAGTAGTACTATATAAAATAAGAAATAAAACGACTCTTAACAACAATAATAAATATATACTTGCGTGTTAAGTCTCATTAATGAATTTTCTCTTGAGATCATTCTATTGGCAATTTAATAAGAATTATTTTTTTCGTACACTAATAATTCCATTTCTATAATCTTATTTACGAAACAGTTGAAGTTCGAAATTTATTTCATTGATGTTTGTAATCCAAGAATAGTAGTCAGAACGTGATAAGAATATGAGGACAGCGTGGAAAAAATAACTTTCTTACTAATTTTTTCGTTCTATTTTCAAAATCTTATTAGTCTATTTAGATTCAAATTTAAATACACTTACTGCAACTTTAATTAATAAGTTTACACACGCTTAACTTTTGCGACTAAAATTATATTTCGTAACATTATTGTAAAAATGCTAAATAATTGTAAAATATGCATATCATAATTATATAATTTTGAAAAACTTCGTAAATCGACAATTTAGTTGAAAGAATTACTTGGACTTGTATCAACTTCAGTCTCAAGGGGTTTAAAAATAATGTCAATCTATTAAATTATAATATATAGTATTCTTTAAAAAAAAGCTTAATTTAAAATATATTTCTAAAAGGCAAATTCGCCAAATAAATATTGTACATTATTTAGTTAGTAACGTTAAAAAAATTTCATTATAAATAAAAAACAATTTTACAAATCATATATTTTTTTACGTAACAAACAAAATTCTAAATCTGAAGCTCTTTAGTAACAGTAAAAAGCACCTAAGCCGCGCGCCCGCTTATATATGCTCCCCTAATTCTTGCGCCAGCTTTCGAGGGCTGTCAGACAAAGAGTACAAAGGGACACACTGAACTCGCGCAATAATAATTTAATTCCGACTGAAGTAAACCTATCATTACTTATACTTCAATAAACGCCCTATGCATCGTATTGATTGCTGACAAAACCCGATTGCTACATTGGGTTTCCTTTGTTATTTTGCCACTTGAACATTTATAATTACTTAAATTTCCCTAAATTAACGATAATATTACATCGCGATAGCAAAGAATCGTTATTCGAGCGGAATACGACGATCCGATCACCTTTCGAACAAAGCGCAGACCAGAACGATTTCCAAACGGTCCTCGCGCGCACCCGAAATTCACAGTAGAAAAGTCGCGTTACGTACAGACATTTAACGCCTCGACGCTGTTCTTTCCAGGCTTTTCAATTTTTCCCTCAAACAAATCCCTCAATGCCTCCCAATGCGTCGATACTCGCTTCGAAAGAGCAATTTTGCAATCTCGAGTCCTTTGTACTCGATTTTCCCTGCAAGTTCAACGTGTTTACCTCTCCGCAAAAGCATGACGACTTACCTTCGCCTCGCAACCTGTAAACAAAGCCAACGGACCGTAAAATTTGACTTACCTCGAAACGAAGTCAGAAATACGGAATTACAGCTTTCTCGGAGAAGAAGCTGCTCGTCTAGGTGTGAGCATGCATGTATTCTGCAGAGAATGTCCTGCGCGAAATTCACGTGCACTCGTATACGATATATCGGCCGCATGCGTCAAAGTATAGACTCTTCGTCGATCCGTATTTATCTCTTTCTTTCTGGCGGCTTGACGTCGCTATACCGTCCCTGACGGTCTTTTTTTTCCACGTGCGCGCACCCGTACACGGCCCTCTGCTTGTATATAATTGCTGATAACTGCAGCCGACGGAGGAGGTATAAGTTTTCGCCAAGGATGGCTGCAGCATTTAGGTGCCTCGCGGCCAAGTTGCCCAGGGCAGCGGACTTTTTCGTGGTTCCTTCGGTGACAAAATTTCAGGTATGTTACGATTTTTAGAGAGTTTGGAAAGGTGATTCTGTAAAGAGGAAGAGGTTATGTTTTAGAAAGTTTAGTTTACTTAGTCTATAATTGTTTTAAATTTAGTATAGTACCTTTTGACAACTGTTTCTTTTATTAAACGTGCAATTTACTTTTTTTACTGTTTAACATTTATTGTCGTGAAAGCTATATTTTATTTGATTCATCTCCATTGTTTATGTTGACCTTGTTTTTAAAAATATTTTTAGGATTAATCTATTTATTTCAATTTTTAGATTTTTGTGAAACATTAAAAAAAAACACATTAACTCCCCTGTACATTAAATATGTGTTTTTTGTATGCACTATAGCTATCAAATGCACAGAAGGATTAATGCATTGTTTTTTAACAAAACTTAAAATTTTATTTCAAAATTAATGTATATATTTTGTATCACACCTAAAAATAATTGTAAATTAAATTAAGAAAATTAATCTTCCATTAGACATCTCATCTCATTATTAATAGTGCTTTAAATAATTTTTTTACTTTATTTGTGTTTGTTAGAAAATGAACCAATTTTAACTTTAAATCATCAAATTTTCAGACTCAAATAAGAAATGCTAGTGTCAGGGCATCAACAAAGCTTGAAGATATAGATGAGTCAAAACTTCCTGAATTTGAAATATCCAAAAATCCACAAGAATGGAGTTTTGTAGAGCGTTGTTTCCCATTGGCAACAGTACCAGAGCTAAAAAAATTTGAAGGTCCAACTCCATCAGGATGGGTTCCTCCTAGAGGTATTTTTATTTATTTGTGCCAAATGTTTTTAAAAAATTAAAAATAAAAACTAACAATTTTTAAAAATTTTTTATTTTATTTATTATTAATAAATAATTAATTATATTTTTACAAAATTTTATTTATGAAGTTATTAATGAAATGTTTTTTTTTAACTTGAGGAAAGAGTTGACAATCTAACATGCAAATTTTGTATTTATTTTAGATGAAGGAAAAACTCATCCATACTTTTGTCCAAGAAATAAAAATCATATGATGCAAGTGTATTTACATATTAGCTATAGAGGGAGCAGACATGTAACAGTTATTAGAAAAATTCAAGGTGATATATGGCAAATGGAAAAGGACCTAACAAAATATCTCAAGAGTAAATGTACTAAAAAATACTACAAGGAGATTGCTAGTCGTGTAAACGAAATGAGCGGCCAAATACGTATAAGAGGCGATTACGTTTCACACGTAAAAGCATGGATGGAAAGCAAAGGATTTTAATTTAGGTAATATTTGAGGATTTGGAACGTCTGTACTTGTTTATAGTTATTGTTGAATAAATTTTTTTGATAAACATTATGTAGTTATTACTATAGGATAATAAGTAAAACATAGCGTGTGTCTCCGCAGCCGAAATCTCTTTTCGCGTGCGCGAATACTACAAAAAAGTGTGTAAAAGATAACCCAACCAACCACCACCCTCCTCCTAGTGCGGAAAGTCGTTTTCCCCCGTTTTTGATACAAAATTACTAAAGAAATCATTTTGGTCATTAGACAACCAGAAAATTTGAGTATGTAATGCAAATTTCCAAGACAATTAACATTTGGTATCCAATGACCAAAATGACGATTTCTTTAGTAATTATTCCGAAAAAGGGGGAAAACGGCTTTCCCACTCTGAGAGGGGTTGGATGGTTGGTTGGGTTATCTTTTACACCCTTCTTTGTGATTTTCGCGCACGCGAAAAAAAATTGCGCGTACGCGATATCATCCGCGGAGACACACTCTAAAAAATATTTTAGTCGTTATTATTGTAATATTTAGAAGAAACTTTAAAACAACCAAATATTTTTTTATCTATTTAAAACTCATTTTCTTCATTGAAGGGGCGTAAAAATTAAGCACAATAATTAAAAGGAGACCATAGAAATTTTTGAGCAGATTTTAAATTTATTTTTTATGCGAATGTTGATCTTTCAAATACCATAAATAAAACCGTTTTTATTTGTAAATCTTTCCTTGGTTGAATTTGCGGCCATTCTTATCAGTACCAGTCCAGCTGAAGTATTGTTTTACAAGTTCTTTTGTTTTTTCATTTTTCGCGTCCAACTTGGTCCAGGTGTAAGATTCATAATCTATTTGCCAGTCAGGAGACAGCTACAAATAAATGTAAGACTTAATAAAATAGAAGTTATTTAGTACTTAAATTAATTGCAGCTACACATTTTATTAAGTTTTATTATATATCGTTTAATTATTAGTTAGGTATTAAAAGGATTAAATAAAAAAACAAATATTTACTTCAAATGCGAGGTCTTGTCCACGCCAGACCCAGATTCCACTGATAGTGCTGTCATTGTCAGTTCCAAAAAGACATACACTGGCAAAAGCTGCCTTTCGCATTTTATCCAGACGCTGATACATTCCACTAATTAAGTTGCAAGACATAAACGTCTGAAAAAACAAAAATTAGTTACAATTTTATTTTATTAATCATTTATCAAAATTTTGCAAAATTTTGTTAAATATTACCTTAGTAAGTTCGTCTGGATATTTGTATTCACAGAACCAAATGCTGTAGTTTTCAGGATCAAACTTTTCCCAGAAGTATGGAATAGATTTAGACTCATCTTCATTACTGTAAAACCGTTTGAAGTCATCAAAATTGAATGTACCCTTTGGCATGTCATCGAAAGGATTGTTGGATTTTGGTTCTGCAGCCAAAGCCTTTTCAGCTTCATCGAGTTCTTCCACTGGCTCTGCTTTTTTGGTCTCCTTTTCTTTTTTAGATTCTTTTTCCTTTTTAGGTTCCTTTTCCTTCTTCTCCTTCTTTCCACCCTGCCAAATAATGGATTTAAAAATATAAGAATACTCTTTTAAATTACTAATTTTCTCAATTAAAGTGTAGATTGACAAATAGTTATACCTTTCCATGGAAGTCAGCAAACTTCTTAGGATCATACTCTAGAGTTTTGTCGGCCAATTTAAAGGCACCAATCACATGAAAGGCTTGGGGTTGACAAATGACAGTTTCGAACCATCTGTTGACATTCTGGTATGGTTTACGTAGAGATGGTTCTAAAACGTATTGATACAAATAGAGCAGGGTTGTAGCAAGACTAATATCAGCCAGCGTCAGCCTTTCTCCTACCAAATAGGTCCTAGTGAGCAAGTAATTATTCAAAAAAGTCAGTGCTTTTAGAGCATCCTCCTTTGCAGTCTCAACGGTCTGTAATAAAATAGTATAATGCAGTATAATGTAATGCTGGGCTGTTTATGCAAATTTAAAATTCTTTTTCAATCTTTTTAATGTTATAAAACTGTTGGCATAATCAAACATAGCATTTGAAATAACAACAAACACTAACCGGTTTACACCTTTTCATTTCCCTCTTTTCGTTACGAAACCTAACAAAGTTGTCAGATCTCGCCTTTTAAAGAGGATATGTATTGTAAAGTAAACTTAATCAATATTAAATTAATATCTTACCTGTTTATTGTAAGGCATGATGCCAAGGAGGGGGAAAACCCATGCACTTGTAGGAGGAAGAATTTCTGAGTCTGCAAAACTCAACCATTGAATAACCTGAGCTTGCTCCTCGATAGTCTTTCCTCTCAACTGTTCATTAGCAACTAAGAAAAATAGAATTATTTTTAACAAATCCATAATACTTAATTATAAAAATAGTAGTAATATGACGCAACAACTCACCATAATAAGCAATTGCATTACTTTCAGTAATGTACTTGCCATCGCTGGTCTCAAAGGCTGGTACCTGCACAAAAAAATAAATTACACGTTAGCTTTCATGCAATTATTATGGCACTCTAAACTAATTAGTAAATGTCTCATTTATCACACATATCATACGCAAGTACTGAGTACCCTTGCAAAAGCAATTCTTTTGAATTTTTTTACATTCTTGCATTTTCAACATTCATCACTTACAAGTTTCTCGAAAATCGCGAAAATTATTTGGCAAGTAAGAAAGTTTACCTATATTTCCAATAGACAGCGAAAAGGACACAAAACAGCCGTTATATTTTTAGCATTCAAGTGCAACATCTGGTCCTGTCTTTCGAGCGTACAGCGCCGGAATCAAGTCTCAGCCCTTTAAAACAAATCGCACCTATCGTTCCCTTATCATAAACTCCCCATCTTTCGCAGCATCTTTGCCTGGGTACCATACACGTCATCGCCACCCTCACACCTAACTCGATCCTTACACCTTGCGCACGCACACTCCGAGAAAAAGAGAAACAAGTACAAACGTAAAGCTCACCTTGCCAAGAGGGAACTTCTTGAGGAAGGCCTCGGTCTTGTTGGTCTCACCAAAGACAAAGTCCTCGTCTACGGTGACCCGGGCCCCAGAGAACTGGGCCGCAATCAGGGCCTTGTAGGCGCGGAAGTTGCCCGGATACGTGTAGAGTGTCTGTAATCAAATAAAGCGAAAAAATAGAAGTCAGCCGAGCTCGGTGAACACCTGGTGCAATCGATTCAAGATCAGGGCCCGGGTTTAGGGCCCGACCGGGTCCGATGTTCCCGGCCGCGTGCACGGGGGGAAAAACTTACGCCGGACGCCATTGCCGCCGTGCGAGAAAAGAGAGAGAAAGAGAGAGATAGAGAGCGAGCGAGAAGTCGCGCCGCGCGCAGCTACACGGGAAGAGGAAGTCGAAGGCCGGCAGCTCTGCCTCACACACAGCGACGACACCGCGCGAGAGATGCTCTTGGCCCGTCGCGATTTTCTGAGCGCATGCGCGAAAACGTATCACTGGATCCTCTGTGTGCGGGTCGGCGTTAAAGGTATCAATGCGTGTGATGTCGCGAATTTTTGTACTGAGCCAGCGGTTTTCGAGCCGCGGAGGAGGGGCAGGAGGAGCGGCCCGCGGTTGCGTGCAATTTCTTTTTTCAGAGGATCGTGTTTGAGGAGGATTTTTTCGATGACACTTGTCATTGAAAGGGGCTTGATTTTCTGCCGGGAGGCTGATTTTTATTTGGGTCAAGTGCTTCCTTAGTAAAAGGTTTTATTAGGTCCTATATAGGTTTTGATTTAATTATTCGACGAGACTGAATGTTGGTATTCGTGTTGACCTGCCGATCTGATTAATTTAGAATTCCTGAAGGGCAACGTGCGCTTTCGAACGTATATTTTCATGCGTTCGTTTTATTAATTTACATTTATTGTTAAAATGTTTTCTTTTTAATTCTGGAATTCTTTCTATTTTTTATTTTAATAAATTAACAAAAGGCCAAATATCTCTATAATTTAAATGATTTCACATAGATATTTAAAGTACGAGTATAATTTAAATTATAATTAAACTAAACCGATTTAAATAGTAAAAGCTGACTATTGGACATCAGTTATAAATTTTAAGGCAAATTTAAAATTAATTAATCAGACTCTTTCAATGACTCTTTTACTCGGTGTTTTTCTTTTGCGACTATAGATTGCATTCCATAGAATCATTTCTAATAATGTTGCGCATATTTTACGAAAATAGAATTAATGTCATGATTAATAAAAATTAGGCTATTATCGACAAAACGTTTTTCCTTATAATCTTATTTACAAAACAAATGGTTTGTATATGCTGAGATCCCGCCTTCGACAATGTTTTCACAAAAAATTGATACCTGATCACTTAGTCAAGATTTTTTTCATTGTTGTATTATTATTTCTAGTACCGTTATAAATATTATTTATTTGAAGAATTGCGTACATTAAGCAATGTACCTTCTTACATCTGTATAGACAACTGCATATTAGCCTCGATCTCTCCTTTAAAGTAAATATATCTGCACCATTCTCATATTTTAATTAAGATATCCAGGATCGCGATATATAGTCTTGCTATTAATGGAGTTCGATTAAGCTGATTATTCTGGAGGTGTTAATTTTGAAAAATAATAAATTTATTTTTGCGCGACGTTCCGAAGCTTTAGCCAAGCGTCTTTTTCAAATTAATATAACGCGTAAAAGAAAAAAGAATTATACATTGCACCACAGAAAATTTTTCTTTCACTTAATATTTGATTTTACTTATTATTACCGACCTTTAGAGAAAACTTTTTTTTGCGAATAAATCACATGTCAAAAATACAATTAAGCGGCGGGCTTTGTCGCGAGCCCGTGCGAGAAATCAAATTGCGTTAAGAAAAGACACTGTTATCGGAAAACTCAAATTTTAAAATAAAAATTATCGCTACTTTTGTATACGCTGGGACTCGAGTTTAACTGTAAAAAAATATATAAATAGTTTTAACTTGTGCTCCCGATTTTAATTACTAGAAGAATATCTGCGGATACTTTTTGATATAATAATAAATACCAAATAGAAATGCTAAAGCTTGAAAAGCGGTTATCACTCATCAGTTATTAGAACGTTTTCCTGAGACTAAAGCTTCATCTATAATTTTCATGTGGTATTCTCAATACATATTTGATACTCTGCAGGATAAAAGCGAGAAAAACTTTATAGCGCTGTACAATCGACGCATATATTACAAGTTCTACGGTAAACCTATGCCCAAAGATTGGTAATGCGAAATCCCTTGCTCAAAAATGACCTGAGGATTTTGGAGAAAGCGGCAATTTCTGTACCTCCGATGTAAGTGTGAAAATATAAGGTCTTGGCAATAAGTCGAAGGGACATCTGGCAAAAGATTTCTCTGAGGTTCGACCCAGGTATATATATATTGTTTGGGAGAATCCAGCGCTTTCTTTTGTTTTCTGCTTCTAAGCTGCTTGCAAAACGCACGAAAATGATTTTCTCATAAATTTATTGATACTTGCGGAAATAGCATTTTACTACGATACTGATTTTGTATGTTACAGATTTCCATTCATAAACTGCTGATATATACAGTTCTTTGATTATCAATTTTGCGTTAGCCGGTTCGAGCAAGTTAATGAAAAATAAATGCTATCTTTAGAATATTAATAATGAACGGCAGCACAACTGCAGTTACATCGAGAGTTACATCTTTTATGTTATAAAATTTTCCATTTTAGAAATTGTTAGCGAATCAAAGAACAAAAAATTTGACAATATATTTACGTGCTGTCAGTAAAAATGCATCTACATATATTTCTTGTTCTATAAATAGAAAAATCGATCAGTACAGAGAAAAGTGCCCATTGCTTTTTGCACTCCTTCAAGGCACGTCGATAAAGTATAGTAATAATGTAATAGCACATAACATCGCGTATTGATTTCTCGAAAAAATTTAATATATTATTGCGTTACTGAAAATTTCTTTAACGTTCATTTATCGAAGATTAAATAAATTATGTATTCGACAAATACCAGATAAGGTGTTTTAATAAATATTATGATTTATACCGAAAGGCACACGATTTCGAATCTAATCATTTCTGTACAAAATTTGGCAAGTAAAATTTGAAATTTTAAAAATTTCTTTGGTTTATATATTTATCGTTTTATTAAAATAATAATATATTTTTGTACAGTCGTTTTTAACAAATTTTGAAGATGCAATGTTATTACAATTTTACTGTTTCTCATTCTCCGAAAGGGAGAAAAGATTGTTGCCATTAACGCAAAAGTCGTTAACCAAATTTTAGCAGAATCAAAACTAAACTGTACTGCTAAAATTGAAGTTTCTTGTATCGCTCGAAAGTTTATTATTCATGGATTTTTTAGCATGATTACAATTACTCTTTTTGATAATGGGAATTTATTGGAAAAAAACAGCTTTTCAATTTTCTCAATCTTTTCGAATTTTCTCAATTATATTCGCCAGAGCCAATCCATAGCGTCAAAACTTGTGCAAAACTTTTGTGCATTTAGCCATCAAAGGGCCGAGAATCCACGAGTTTCGCATATATTTACACATTGCAAAATATCGAAAACACTCGACGGCGTCGGATTGTTTGTGTATATACACAAGAATCGTACACATTTTAATTGTGCCCAACATACAAAATTGTCCAACGCTAAATCGTCCTCAACGTTCAGGTACACGATTCTTACGTGCACGAGCAGCAAAACACCGCCTCGGCTCTGTCCTCCGGGCGCAAATATACAAAGGGGCTGCAAACTTTCACTCCTCTGACGTCACGGACCCCCTTGGGGCTGCCAAAGAGAGCCAAAAATTTCCACGCCAAAGCGCATCCTGCGCATCCCAACGGGGAAAGGTGGGAGAGGGTCCGGTATAAATAGAGGCCCTTTCGACGGTTTCCCGGCAGTTTCGAGCGAGAAGGAAGAGCAGCGACTAGACCCCCGGCTTGTACGCGAAGGTAAACGTATACGAGGAGTTTCCAGTTCAGGGAGGTCGCGGATTAAAAATTAGATGCCGATTGTTCTTTGGTAGGCTAGCTGTACTGGTGGATTTGAACCATAAAGCTCGCGTACCAAATGGCAAGCGGCATCGTCAATCATCGTGCAGCGCCATCGTCGTCTTCGATGCTACTCCGTTTGGTAAGCCGCCTTCGAGGCAAAGGTTCGACGCTATACTTTTAATTTACAGCAAAGGTCTTCGCGGCATTCACTAAATTCCGATCGGTGCTCTTTAATTCATCGGCTTATACGAATATTTCGCTACGGTATAAAGCTTTTGAGTTGGAGGGTAGTTTTCGGAAGCGTATATACATCGAGGGATCCCACCGTCGGCAGCCATTTTCAATAAACATTTCGAGTTTCTGGGTACCTTCCTGCGGTTATGAGTAATATATAAATCCATATCACAGGTAAGAACCCAAAAACTCGAGTGTTCAAAATCATCGAGGGAAACGTCGACGACTACAGACTCTCAAGATTCTCTCTCAAGAATATGTTTACTCGGCAGCTATTCAACATTGGAAATGAAAACGAAGGAGAGACGATTCGAGATCAAGCGTCGGAGTAGGATAGCATATTCAGTAAAGGCGTTTTACTTAATCGTCACTGGGTAGTGCTAATATCTGCTGATACGCTTAAATTTCAACTGTATTTTCAGTAAAAGAAAATTGTTAATGTAACCGAATGGAAATTTTTGTTTATTTTTATTAAACCTGGTTTAGAGATATGCCACGTAATGTGCAAAATAAAACCAGGTTTATAAATATATTTGAAATATTAATCCTGCATTTTACTCCTGTCTAACTGTAAGAAAAATGTAAAAATGTGTTTAAGATATGTAAAAATGTTGTAAAAAAATTCTAAAGATGAACTTATGAAACTTTCAGTTTTTTCGATGGTGATGTATAAAATTTGATTTATAACATTGTAAAATCCATTTTTTAACAGTAAATTTATGAGGCGTCATGGAGATTTTGGAATAAACTAAAAATTAAAATTTTCTGTCTATAAAAACGCAAGATACTGATGAGAAGAGACATTTATTTCATGTAGAACAGTAATTTTGATGCCTCACATTTTCTTAAAGTGGGAAATTCAAATTTCGATTTTCCTCAGACACTGATAGAAGCGTAACGACAATATCGCTAGAATCTTTACAAATTTTGAAAATTTAACGATAATCTAACGATATGATCGTTATGCTTCTATCGGGGCTCCCTAAAGATTTTTTTTTTTTTTTAATTAAAATGGAGAGAAATAGTGAGAATACTCTCTACGTTCCAGCAAAAATAAAAATAACATAGATATATTTATGTGGTGAATCTTTGTTTTGACGCGTTAATTTGCAGATTTGAAAAAAGTTTATAAAATTGCATTTAGAATTTAGAAGTTGTTCAAGAAAGAAACACTTTCATAAAATTAGCGTAATTCTTAACATAAAATAGTACAATATTTCATACTTGTAAGTTCTTTCATCATCAGTATATAACTAAACAATATTATCATACTTGTAATTTGTTTACGTTAATTTATTTCCTTTTCAATTTCTTCGAGCTAACAAAACGTACACGAGTCGCCCTCTAGGAGGCTAATTTTTACTACAGTCCCATTAATTTCGGGGCTTTGCTGCGAAATACTCCTCCGCATACTTTTAGGGATCGGAGGAGGCGGGGCCTGAACGATCGAAAACTCGTCGGATGGTCGTCGGGAAACGGGAGAGAGCGCATGCAGTTTTCGCCGCTAATACAGTAGAAAACAAAATTGTCACGTTCGAGAAAATCTTGAAGGACAAAGTTTCACTTAAACCGATTGGTCATAGCCGCCCAAAGGATCACTCCTACAGCGAAGATAAGCCTCACGTCAATCGTTCTTCGAAATCCGGATAGGAGCGACTTAACTTCGATGAGTTTATTGTTTTACAGATGGGAAGCGACCTTCGAACCGAAAGGTTCTTAAATAACGATTTAGAAAATTTTCGACGCACCTTAGACGGGTTTGCTGAAAACAAAGAGTGAACTTTCTCTCTTCGAACGTTAGGCATTTGAGTTAGCTGTTTTGTCAAATTTATTTCATAATATTTTTCGTAACAAAACATTTTTTTTTAGAAAAATATTTATTTAAGACAAAAAAACTTTGAAATTCATCAATTATACAAAAATATTGTAATATCGGTAATATAATATATTTTGTATATATACCAATATATTTTATATTAATAATAAAAACCATAAAATTGAAATCTTAATTATACCAATTCTTATACTTTCTTATTTAAAAAAGTAATACATTATTTTAGTAAAATAAGTATTTCGATTTAGTTTTCAATGTTAAATAGACAAATGTCGAGTAAAATTTATTTATGTAAAGAAAATAGCTAATATTTTTCACAAGAATAATTGTATTGCACTGTTATTAAAAATTAAAAAGGATATAATTATCTGTAAATATATTGTAATGCAGGCATAATAATGATAATTTACGTTTTTGTACAAAGAGCAAAATGTGGTATTAAATATCAAAATACCGTATAAGCATTAAAAGATCCACATTGGATTAAGAGATTACGAATTCTTTTATAAGTTCTAATAATAATTAAATACATTAATAAGTTAATTTTTGATTAAAGGGTATCTTCAATTTGGTATAAGAAAATCAAAACGCATAAAAGTCGACTTCCGGATTTTCCGACTTTCGAGATGGATCTGAAAAAAATCAATTAACTTTAGATTGACCTGAAAGATGTGCCTGAATTTTTTTACATATTTTAGAGCATCTTTGTCCGATTAAGAAAATAATTGATTGGGTTACGAATTTTCTTTACCTTGAAGATGACCATGAAAAAATCTGAAAAATCAGTGGGAAGAGCATCCGTCGCGAAAACAGAAGGTCCTGATGGGGCTTCATCCAGCGATCGAACTCACGCGCGAAAATTCGGAATGGCAGAAGAAACAGATTCCTGCATTGCCGCGGCGCGCAAATTAAACACGTCGAGGACGACGTTTCTCGGCGTTGAGAGGTGTCACGGGATGACGCGTTTAAGGGGTCTGATTACGAGGCGTCATCCCGTAGACGATAAGAGGAGGACTTGAGAAGAGAAGTGCATAGGCATCGGTAGCTCAGTGGGAAGAGCATCCGGCGCGAAAACGGAGGGTCCTGGGTTCGATTATTCTCAGCCGAGGTAAGTCCGGTGCCTTTTTTTCTCGTCCTCCTCCGCATTTATTCCGTCGTAACGCAGATGAGCTTGAGAAGCTTTACAAAAAATCAGTTGAATTCACATTTGCTCTTCCGATCGGCAAAGCTTTTCCAAATGTATGCTTTTTAGGTCGAGAGTCTGTTAAAAAAGAATTAATTTTGAATAAGAATTATTTTTTCAAAGTCATCTTTAAAGTAAAAAATAAAGAGTAAAAAATGTTTTTTCAACACTCAATCAAGCCTTGTACACGTTGCATCAAAAAATATTGTTCGATACACGAGCGAGAAGGTGATTTTAACTCGAATCGAAAAGTACTATTTTAGTCCTACAGAGGAGGGAGGGAGGTATAGGGGGTGAATTAATACAATAAAAATCATATCTTATTTTATAAGGATAATAGTCAGATATAAGTCTCTTTGACAAGGGCTTAATTTGCACCTATCTTAATACAAAATACCTTTGCTTATAATTTGGGAAATTTGCCATATCGCTTTAACAAAATGTAAATTTTTAAATTTGATTCTTGTCGGTAAATTAAAACATTATTTCTTTTTAAAAAGAAAAAAGTTTGAGTTTTCTTACTTATCAACATTAAAAAGTGCAGAATTATATTTCTATATTTTAAAAAGAATTTTGGGTCTCAATTTTGCAAAGTAAAATACTGTGCGTATTATAGATAAAAATTATTGTTTTTCGTTTGATTTTGAAAATAAAAGAATGATGGTAAAACAAAAGCATTTCGCGGGAAATCCTTCGCATTTTGAACATTTGGATATCATGGCGAGTCTTAAAACTGTTACTACTCTTTGCGATAATCTGAAAAAAGAATGGGCAAAACAAAATTTATCAAAATGCGGTGATTTATTGGCTCAACTCAAGGTAAAACAATTAATCGCAATAATTTTACGATCTTTTTTTCATTAGTTTATTGATCTAAAACTAACCTTATATCAAGTTTACAAATAAACTTTTATTTAAAATAAAAAAGTCTTATTAACTTTTGAAAATATTTTATGTTATTTTGTATTTAATTTTAGATTGCCTTGACAAATTTATCATTTTTACCAACGTCTGGTACAACAACTTCACAGAAAGAGCTAACAATTGCAAGTATGTTCAAATTAGTCAAATAAAACTGAACTACTTATACAATGTAATTAATTGCGTTAATTTAAATTTTGTAGGAGATTTTCTTGAAATAGGAGCACAATATAGCGTATGTATGAAAGACATTCCTTCATTTGAGCGATACATGTCACAGCTCAAATGCTATTACTTTGATTATAAAAGTCTTCCAGAATCTCAATTTAAATATCAACTATTAGGACTGAATCTCCTTTTTCTGCTGTCACAAAATAGAGTTGCTGAGTTTCATACTGAACTAGAACTTCTTCCTTCAAACCAGATTCAAACTAATATTTATATCAGACATGCTTTAAGTTTAGAGCAGTGCTTGATGGAAGGATCTTACAATAAGATTTTCCAAGCCAAGGGAAATGCACCAGCAGCATCCTATAACTTTTTTATTGATATTTTGTTGAATACCGTTAGAGATGAAATTTCAACTTGCATGGAAAGTGCATATGACAAACTTTCACTTAAAGATGCCTCGAGAATGTTAAATTTAAATTCAGAGAAAGAAACACTTGCCTTTGCTAGTAGAAAGAACTGGAATCTTTGTAAAGATGGATGCTTTTACTTCAATGCTCCTTGTGAACCTAAAAAAGAGAAAGATGATCCAGTTCCAAGTTCAGACCTTGTTACTCTTGCAATTGATTATGCTAGAGAACTTGAAATGATTGTTTAAATATGTTATTAAAATAATATTTCCAATTGTTATTACTTAAAAGATCACTTGATTGTGTATAAATAAAAAATGAATTAAGGTAAAATATTATAATTTTTATTATGTCATTCATTAATAAAAATTAAATTAAAAATTGCATGTCAAGTGTTGTTATTAGTTTTCATTGGTTCAAATGTAACTCATTTTTTACACGATTACTTAAAAATTAATAGATTGTAAAAAATGACTTAATTCTATAATTTTAATACTTTAATTAAAAATTATAAACTTATACGGTATTTGATCGTTTATCTCATGTAGAGAGTTTTAAAAAATGTATGAATAAACGAGGTTAGTTTAAAGGGATGCTCAAGTCAGCAGTTGGCAAGTCGTCTGCTGTTGCAAAGCCGGCAGATTTGCAGTTAGGTCGTCTGCTCAGGTAAGGGAAACAATTTACAGCAGGCAAAAATATCTTGGGAGAAAAGTATAATCATTTTGGGAAAGGAATATAATTAGTGCTGGGAAAGTGCCAATATTATAATATAAATGTTCGCATGCAATAGAAAAAATATAACGAATATGAAATGAAAGCTAACAAAATTAAGTTGAAAGTAAAATCATCACGATTTATTGAAAAAAAATTTTCTATTCATTATAGTTAAAAATTGTTTGAAAACTGAATATTTCTTTAATTT
This sequence comes from Ormyrus pomaceus, assembly GCA_900474385.1. Classification (NCBI taxonomy): domain Eukaryota; kingdom Metazoa; phylum Arthropoda; class Insecta; order Hymenoptera; family Ormyridae; genus Ormyrus; species Ormyrus pomaceus. Next base: position 18,597 of record UCOM01000893.1, read on the forward strand.
AACAAATTTATTTGTTGTACAAATAATTTTGCTTTTCAATTGCTAGGAGAAAAAGTATTTAAGGGAGACTTATTACAAAGCCATAAAATTATTGTGTTAATTTGAGAATTAGAAATAGTAGGTGTAGGTAAAATGCCAATGAACATCAAATCAAGAGATCAAGTATATCTGATTTTAATATTTTAGTTATACTTTATTTCATCTTTCATGTTGCGAAATTATTTAAGGTTTTTTATTTGATAAAACTAAGGAAAAATATGAAATTAAAAATATTTATTTTTTTACGAAATAAAATATATTTTTTAAACGTTTTTTGAAAAGGAATAAAAAAAACAAAAAACAGAAAAATTTAAATATACTATATTATTTATAAAAACTAAAATTTAGTACAAAGGGAAAATTATATTCCAAATGAATTTTTTTCAAGTCGATTCTGTTTAAAAAGATTTTCTTTTGAATAGTTTTGCCGTATGGGAATCTGATATCTCTTGTATGAATTTGATATTAATTAATATCATTAGATTAATAGTTAGTTATTTTTCAATTTTCAGTCAAAAAAGTTGATAATAAGTTACGCCTTAAAAATCAGCAACAAGCCCGTCTATCGGCGATACGCTCCTATAAAATTCTATTTGCATCTTCTTCTATCAGGAATCTCTGATTTTGAAAAGACTTAAAAACTAAAGACGTTACCGCGGCTACAGATGTCTCTTAACCAATGATGGAGCTCATCATAAACTCTGCATTGTCCCCCTCTCTCCGGCCCGCGACTAGTCCCTCTGCGTGCTGTGCACTAAAACTGAGCATAAACACTTGACCAATAGTAGCCCAGACGTATGCATTGGGCAAGTAGTGGGAGGAAGTACATTGGAAGGAGAAAAAGTTGTAGTTGTAATTAGTTCAGTCTGTACTCTGTGGTCCTCACTCAGTCGTCAGCTAGATCTCTTAGCAGAACGATAGTCGGTGTGATTTGTGAGTTCATATGTATACGAATAGGGCATCGTATCATCAGTGTGAACATATAAGAGAACCAGTGGGCTAGCAGACGTAAACTCCAGTGGACCGTGTTTGCCTTGCGTACCTGTTGGTTCTTCGCACGCGTACTATCAGAGGTCTACGCCGCAAGCAACAGTGCTCCACCGCGAAAGCAGTAAAGAAAAATTCGAAAGGCAAGTGAGTGAGCGCCGCGGGAGTCGTCACGCGCACACACACACGCACCGCTCTGCTATCTAGTGTATGTGCTCGCTCTGATACGAAGTAGAAAAAGAGAGAGAGAGAGAGAGAGAGAGACGGGACTGTGTAGTGTTGTTCTCTTCTGCTGCTGACCGCGGAGAAGAGATTTCACTACGTCGTCCCCCCAGAAAGTTCAGTGTTTTGTTCCGCGGAAGTCAATGCAAGCTAGAGTCGTGCCTTAGAACTGCATTTTCAGTCAAGAAAATTCTTCGCGAAGAGGTTAGCGCCCCAGTGAAGAAAGAGTTCAGGCTTTACTGAACAGTAGAAGCTGTTTGGTAAAGCAATGCACCTGGCTTACCTCACAACACTGATCGTGGACTTAGTGGTTAAGAGTACTTTGGATATTAAACAAGCAGTACAGTGGTGTAGCTGAGTTGCCTTGAGACACGGGTGAAGCCTTTGTTTTGTGCCAAAAAATAGGTAAAACATAAAAATGGCTTTCCGAATTACTTTGGAGTGTGGTGACTCTTCCAAAGTTCGTGCCAAGAAAACACCTGAAGGGTACACACATGATTGGGAAGTTTTTGTCAGAGGAGTAGATAAAGCTCCCATACATCACTACATTGAGAAAGGTAAGCTGCAATTTTCATTAACATTTCTTGTCACATAAGTAAGATACTTATTTTTATTTATTGAAAACCAATAGAAATTTATATTGCACTAGGTCATAGAATGAAATCCTACAAGGTTTTACATAATTTTAATTTTAATTATACACGGCTGGATATAATACTTAAAACGATTTAAAATATAACTTTTTAATATTAAAACTTAAAATTAAAGTTGTATATATTTTCATACGAAACAATGTTTGAATTTCTGTTAGTGATAACAATTATAAATTTAATATTTTAGTTTAAAACTTCAATTTTCAGATTTACGATAACTTAAAATTTGGACTTAATCCAATTTTTGAGTTTTGTTTTTAGAATTTGTTTAGTAGTTAATAACGCTTTAAGTTTATTTGGCTACTAGTTTACTATTAGTATTGTTACTGAAACTTTTTTTAATTTTTGGTATGAGAATGCTCTAGTTTCTAGTGTTAGATTTTCTTTGGTTACATATAACTCCTAATTTGTTGTAATGGAACAATTATTGCTTCTAATTCAAAAGATTGTTTTAGGTTTAGTGGGGAATTATTATTATTATTATTATTATAATTTATTACCAGAATAAGCATTACAATTATATAGTTGAAGAAATACACCTGCGGAGATCAGAGTTTACTGTTCATAAGCCTGATACATTTATATCTAATATTTATATCCATACTAACTTAAAATTAAAATTAAAATTGATAGTGTATTAATAATAGATTTATAGAAATAAATCTTAAAAGTTTCAATTTTAATCTTATTAATTAAATTACTTTTATATAATAAATCATTTATTTCATTTTTTTAGTCAATTGTGAAAAGTAACAATTTGATTTTGTTTTTGTTTCAGTGGTATTCAATCTCCATGAGACATTCGCTAAACCTAAGCGAGTTATAAAGGAACCACCTTATATCCTCAAAGAATGTGGATATGCAGGATTTGATATGCTTATTCATATTTATTTAAAAAATAAGAATGAACCAAAAAGATTTGAAATTATGTACAATCTAAATTTGAAAACCAATGACTCGATTAGTCATTCGACTCTTCACAATGAAATTATTATTAATCCTTCCGATGAATTTAGAAAAAAGTTACTAAAGGGTGGCGCTGTAAGTATTGATTTTTTATAATGACAATCTATTTGAAAGAATCTGTATTATTTACTAAAAATTGTATAAATATATCAGACGCCGATGTCCAATATTGAAACATCATCTGGTAAAAATGATGTTAAAGCTCTGCCTATGGTAGGAAAACCCAAGCTTAGTGGAAGTGAAATTAAAAAGCATAAAGTGCCAGAGCCAAAAGTTTCATCTCAATTTAGCGAATTATTTGGAACACCTATCAAGACTGCGAATCCTTCTTCTGTGGATATCAAGAAATCATCTGAAAAATCCTCCAGTGTAAAGCCTCATACAACAGTATCAGATAAGTCTGATAAATCTGACAAAAGTACAAAAATTAAGCATAGTCCTCATAATTACATTAAAAAAGAAAAATCATCAGAAGAAAAAAAAGAGAAAAAAGATAAGGAGAAAGATCCAAGTAAAGATAAAGATAAAAATAAAGAGAAATCAAAAAGGCCCTCTAGCCCCAGTAACAAGGTAATATTTGTAAAGAATTATTATATTTTATATTTACTTAAAAATTCACTTAATTTGTTCTTAAATATGTCTATTCTTAAGAAACTAAATTATATTTTTATCATTGAAATCTTTTTTAATAGTTATTTAAATTTAAATATTTTTGTAGTCAAGTCATCAAAGTTCAGAAAATAAAAGAGCATCATCACCTGCAACAATAAAAAAGCCTACAACACCACCAGTTCCAAAGAGATCTTCATCGCCTTCATCAAAATCGAAAGAAACGGAAATAAAGAAGGAATCATCAAAAGACAAAGAAAAGTCTAAAGATAATTCCAAAAGTACTTCTGAAAGTAAAAGTGAAAAGGACAAAAGTGAACGTAAAAAGGAAAAGAAAAAACATAAGGAAGATCGCGATAGGAAAGACAAACATAAAGAAAAAGATAAGGAAAAAAACAAAGATAAAGAAAATACTAAACTTCTGGAAAAAAAAATTGAAAAATCCGAGAAGCCGAATAAGGACAAACTGCAAGAGCCAAAAGCTTCAAAAGAAGATAGAAAGTCTCCAAAACCTACAAAAGAACCAACAAAAAGTAAAGATGAAAAGTCTTCAAAACCAGAAAAATCTGAAAAAAGTGAAAAGTCTGAAAAGCGGGACTCCAAGAACGAAAAATCGGACAAATCAAAACATAAGCACAAAAAACGAGACAAAAAAGACAAAAGAGATGGGAGCAAAGAAAGAGACAAAAAAGACAGACGGGAGAAATCAAGAAGTTCAACTGAGAAACAAACTGAAGATACAAATCAAACTGTAACTATTCCTGCAGTGGCAACTCGGGTAGTAGAAACGACTGAAAGGGAGAGCAGTGATTCCACAGGATCCGGAGATGACGTCCCTGCAACGGAGAGAATAGTTACACCAGTGAAACAAGAAATTCCATCTCGTCCTCCATCTACTGAAATACCTAGAATACTATCTCCTCCACCACCAGTGAGCGAAATAAAGAAAGAAAAAAGTGATAAGAAACGAGATCGTTCAAAGAGCAGCAGGGAAGACAAAGAAAGTAAAAAGAGAAAACGGAAGAGTGAAAGTAAAGGTTTGTATATTTACAATTTTTACAGCTCATATTTATTTATAAAAAAGGAAATAATAAAATAATTTATTCTAAGGGTCAACAATAATTTTCATAAAAAATTGCAAATATATCTATAATTAATAGTTAAGAGATACATTTAAATATATTTTTACAATAGTTTATATTTTGCCAACAAAATACAAATAAATTATAGGTAAAAAAGTAAAAAGCTTGAACAACTGTCTGACCAAATCAAGATATTTCTACTTGATGTTTCTAAATTATATCTTATAGCTGTTTATTATTATATCATTTTCAAGTAAATTTTATTAAATATTACTACAAATAAACGTTAAAAATTTTAATCACCTCGATTTGCTTAGTTCAATCTAGATACATGTGTATACTTACACTTATAAAAATCGTATTATTTTCTAACTATCAAACCCGGATTTCAGGAGATGATGAAGTGTCTAGTAAAAAAATAAAGGAGAGGGGCCATTCAACTTCACCACTAGCAGAGCCAGTTTCATCTAGCCAATCTCCAATAGCAACAAACTCTGTAGGCTCAGTGCACATAACGAAAACGAAGGACGAGCCGATGGAAACAAGTGAACCAGCGACTGGTGACAGTGAACAAGTTGCACCTGATTCAACGAATACGTTGGTTGTTGAAGCAGACGAACCAATGATCTTCTCTGAAGAGTATGTTTCACAATTGAAGGATCTTCAGCAAAAAATTATGACTATGGAGGATAACCACGAGTTGCAGAGAGTTGTGCAAGTTATTGCTGAAACTGGTCAATATGAGATCACCAAGAAAACCTTTGACTTTGATTTATGTACTCTCGACAAACGGACAGTCCAGAGGTTACAACAATTTTTTGCATCCTGACCATCCATAGACTAAGTGTGTTATTCGAGCAAAGATAAATGTAATTACGACTATAATTACACTTAAGAAATGATTTATCAGGTAGTACGTGTATATTTATAATTATTAGTATTAAGATAAAATTAACGTTAAATTAAAAACGTTTTGCTGCTTCTGATTCAACTAATGACTAGTTATTATTATTAATATAAATTATTGAAAGTATTTTAAAAATTAGAACACAAGATTAAATTTATTAAACATTTCTTTGTTTAACAAAATTTGTGAATTCAAATACATAATATGCACGTACACATGTTTAAATCCTTTCTTGAAAATTTAATTTACTCACTAGAATTAAGTTGTATATAAATTTTAAAAATAATCAAGCCATTTAAGTTTTCATCTTGTGAGGCTTGACATTTGCATGCATTTGATAAAAAAAAATTATGTATAAATTGTATTTGAACAATACGTGATTTTTAGTATTTATTAAATAATTGCCAGAAAACAGCTAATTATCTTATTACTGTAAGTAGATTTTATTTATTATTTGCATCATAATATACAAGTACTAAAGGTATGAAATATACCTTATTCAAAATTGTATAATAAGGGCAAAATTCTCAGGACACGTATTTAAAATTATATTAGTAAGAAATGTAATAAATAAAAAGTATGCATAACATTATAAGCTTTAATATTTATTAAAAGCAAAGTAAGAATTATACATAAAAAATCTTGCAGTATTTTTATAACTTTAATAGTAAAATGACGTAGAATCATAAAGTAGAAATTTGTATTTGAAAAAAAATACATAAGTAAAGTTTCACGTAATTTTACGTACAATTTATTCATAATTTTTTATCGAAATAATTTATCAAAATTAAGCTGTTAAAAAACAAGTTATAAAATTCGTAATATACACTTTTTCTTTCGCCGTATAAAAAATACGACCTATTTTGCTTTTGTTTATACTTATTTATTTGTATATTGCGTATTTTGGTTTGTTTTTTAATAAATTAAATAAAAAGAGTTATATTAAATGGCAGTTATTATGTAATTTATTTAAAAGCTATAAAATGCTATATTTAATTTGCATTAGTATTACTATTAGGTTGTTATAAATATTAAATTGTACAATACAAATCAGATTTATTTGAAACAACTCTTTTTAATTTTAATACATATAATGTGTCTTAAATTTGACTGGCTAGTTCTTTTAATTAATAAATTTAAATACATTTGATAACATTAATTTTTTAAGAATTTTATATGCATGGTTAAATAATTTCTTATTGATCAAATTGAGTATTTTTATTGATTTTTTGTACACAAATAATTTCTTAGAATATTTTTTATTATCAGATATTTTTCAATATTCATTTACACAAAACAAAAATTCAAGTATTATAAAATTTAACTTTTCGTTATAACATGATAATCAGTGTTTATTCAAAGTATTGTAAGCAAAGCTAAGTGCATTTACAAGGAAAGCTGCCTTAAGAATTCAAAATACATTATGAGCATTAGAATTAAAAAATAGAAACAGAAGAGAACAGATTTTTTTCAGTTGTATAAATATACGACAGCTAGTGTCGACAAGGTACTTAGCACAAAAAGAGGGCTGCGAATAAAAAAATAGTCGACGCCTATCATGCATAATAAATAAACTGTTTTTCTATTTACAACACAAAGGCTTCTGAATTTTCTTTATTTTTACGTAATATATTGCAATTAATTATATCGATAAGTAATCCTTGTTGAACCGTGCGTTTAATTTACTACTGACCAATAAAGCAGCGGTTGACAATTTATACTTAAAAATTAAAGATGGTGCAGCTGCTATTGGTGGGAAGTTCCATGCAATAGAAATGCACATATGAAACATACTCTGTACATATTTATATCAGCATCTCAAAACGTGAAATAGACTTTAGAAGTATATAATGAATTAATAAAGGACAAATGGCTATCTACGACTGAGGAAATCATGGTAGTGTTAGCAACGAATTTCTCTTAAAATCAATTTTATGTATCTTCATAAGTAGAACTATAGGTAGAAAAAGCGTAGTTTCAATAAAAGAACGAGTTTACGTCATTTAGGCATAAATACTTTTTAAATTACTATAAAACAGTTATTGATTGATAAAATCAAACGTAATTTACGAAATGAAACGCAAAAAACCTTCGTTCAAATCATGAATGAAATCATTAATTAAAAAATTAGTCAATTAAATCAAGTTTGCGTAATGACGCACATTGTACAGCGATTTTTTGTAAATCTTATAAATTAAGTTAGAAAAAGGGATATGAATTACTCAAATACTATATTCGAGGAAAAATTCGGATATAAATTATAAATGACTGAATAAATCTTCAAGCGCAAATCAGAAAATATATAAATCTATCAATATAATAGGTATTAAATCTCTGAGCACATCAAACATACCTGCTTGAAGATTCAAAATATTTTTTTACCTCTAACTGTATATAAATAATGAGGTCTGAAATTAAAATTAACTAGTGTCATTTATAATTTGTATATAAATATAAATAATTTTTCCAAATACTGACTGCAATTATACGATCAAACTATGACTTTTTTTTGTATAAAATAAATTTTATGTTATGCTACTTAGCGATATATGCAAGCAAATTTCTGACATACTTTTTATAATTGGGCATTGAGCAAATGAAACATATGTAGTGAAATAAGAAAACACGCATTGTGCCAAAAGAAACGTAAAAGCATTAAGGCCTGTGCCGAAATTTTTTTAAATTTCATAGCCAAGAATTTATATAATTATTTAATCGCAATTGCTAACATATTTATAATATAATATTTAGATACGTATGAATACGAATCAATATGTATTTTTTGCGCGACGTTAATACGCGTTACTGGAAGAGCTTTAAATGGTCTCCTATACTAGAATTCAATAATAGCATACCTACAAGTGCGCTTTCTTTTTTGTTTATTAAAAATAAAAAATCAAATGAATGAATAGTGTACAACTTTAGAATGCCTCATAACGCTTAAATACAAAAGAATTAAAATTTTTCACAACACTTTCAATTTGATAAAAAAATTTATATTATTAATATAATAAAATATAATAAAAAAATTATTATTTAGAACAATACAAAATTTGTTGATAAAATTATATTATTTTAAAGTTAAATTAATATTTCATTTGCGAACTTTTGTATTTTTGCAAATGCTTTGTAATTTATTATAAAACTGCCTAAATATGCTGCTTTATTTGTAATCTTAAAGTTTAAAGATTTGCAGCAGAGTCTTTAATATTACAAACGAACTCTGTAGATCGTTCGAAAAAAATATCTCCAAAGAATTGCTTATTGTCTCATTAAAAAAAGAATAAAAAAAACTAAATACGACACTTTTCACTTCGCCTTCATTTATAATATACATATAAATATATTTTATTGTAAATATGTCCAATATTGGACGTGTTTGTGTGCATAAACATACGATGAGAAAGAAATATTTTAAAAGTCACATTTTTAAAGAAAAAATTAGAAATTTTGTACAAAAATCATGACAGCTACACAAAATTGATCTATGGTACTTTTATAATTGCTATAAATTAGAAATGGCTTTGAAATTGTCTCTACATTTCAAATTTAATTATATGTATATGTAGTAGTCAATGTTTTGCGACTTTCGTCCAAAATTGTAGTACTTAATATGTGTACCAAAAATCTTATATAAAAAAATAAGATGTATAAATAAATAAATACTTTTCTCTCGTTGCACAGATGCACAATTGTTCATCGCGTGCTTGTCCGTAATCATAATGAAGATAAATACTGCGTACATTGTATATATACGTTCACTGCAAAACCGCCTTATGTACACATGTTACCTGCATTGAAATGCACAAAATAAACAAGCGAAAGTGGCGTATATATACAAATGTGCTTTTCACTTTTAACATATACTCGTGTTTGTTGTTATAATTAACGTTGATATTGTGTCGCGTCTTGACTAATCAATAATTTATTTCTGTTATGTTGCGTATTACCTGCTACAAAACCTTTTAAAAAGAAAGAACAAAAATGTTCACCACTGACTCCGTATAAATCAATGTGTGTAGTGACATAAGTTTCATTTTGACTGATCACGGTATGATTTCTACATGAAAAATCGTTTTTCTCGCTCTTTCATCATTATATTAAGGAAATATGGTATAAACAATTGATTGATTGATTATATACGATTTATATAGATTTAAAGATAATATTTACAATTATTTCAAATTCGTCTTCGCGAGAGACGATACTTTTAACCCCGTAGACCTATTGTTCGATTATCTTTTTACGAAAAGGCTTTCGGCATTTTTTCTATAATTTTCTATAATATAGGAAGTGTACTTTTTTGTCTAGCGACTGAAAGACGCAATGGAATTTATAAAGTTAAACTATATAAGATCTATTTATATTAAGTATAAATTAAGTAAACGTGAATAAAAATTTAAATCATCAAATCCAATTATTGTATTTATTTCATTATTCCCTTTATTACGTTAATTAAAAGTTTATAAATTAGAATAAAATAAAATTGTAAACATTTTCAAAAATACGAATTAATACATAAATGGAGGACCTGTTTAGGTTTCCATATTTAAAAAATTGCTTGCATATTATATTATACATAGTATCAAAAATTTTAAATAAAATTGAATTTTAATCATTTATAATAATTACTATTCTAAAAAATATAATTTAGTTTTACATTTTGATTGTTATTATTGAAGTAAAATAAGAAACTTAATTAATATTGTTCAAATTTATTATATTATGCTAAGAATAACGTAATAGCGGATAATATAATAAAGCGTCTTATTTTTACAACAAATGTTTGGTAAATCTTTTATTTATTTATGTAATGCAATGTGTGATTTTTTCTTGTTTAAAAAAGGAATTTAAAAATAAAGGTAAGTAATGATATTTTTTATATTAAGAAAATTATAATTACTAAAAGATATAGCATCAATTTCACACATATAATCAAAACACATTTAACATTGAACTTGTCTGATTATTAACTACATCGTATCTTAAAGAGTTTTAGTTCAAACAAATTAAGATAATATAATTATAATTACAGTACGTAGCATTGAAATCTGGAATTTATTTTTTTAAAGTAATAATTCATTTTTTATAAATTACCGTGATCTGTGGTATTTTCCTTGTATTTTATATTTTATATTTACAATTATATTGTCTAAAAATAAACTTTGTTTCATTTAATTTCGCCGTTTCGTTCTTTGGGAGAGAAATTTTACTTTAACACGAGAGTTTTAACTTAATAGTTTATTATCCGATGATTTTATTGCTAAATTAAAAAAGTTATTATCTTTTTTGATTCAATTTTATATATTTAAACGCATTATACTGTGATGCGAGCAGTGATAAAAGTAAAGTTGAAGCTAAAAAATATATTTCAATAAAATATTTGTGTTTTTCTTATAAATACTCGATTTTTGCAATTGTTAAAAACGAGAAAAATCTGACGCTATAAATAATTTTTATTGATCAAAAAATATTAAATAGCGTGAAAATAACGCGCTCTTAATTAAGTCTCGAATTACATTCCAACGCTGTAAAATTACGTAAAATTTTACGTAAAGGTATCTGCGAATACCTATATATAGCTTCAATGAGGTCTCAATTTACCAATCTACCTAATCCACTACATAATAGAAAAATGCGATAAAATTACAATTATAGAAGTGTTCTATCATGCTACTGTTCCACACATGTATAAAGCTTGAACCGTAGAACGAATTTAAATTCACATATAATAGCCGCAAGCATGCAGGGACGCGCCGCAGTCCTATATCAAGCAGTGCAGTAATAACAACAATAGAAGCGCCTATTGCGCTGGAGCTCAATTATCGTTTAAAGTGACGTGTGTAGGATCTCTTGTCGCTGTCTTTCTCGTGGGCGCCGCGGTAGTAAGCAAGCAGTTCCGATCAGCTGATTCTCGTTCGTCAAGCGATCGAAGAATCTTCGCTTTTTCTCCGAATTCTAGGACATCAACCGCCTGACAGAGCGGCTTTTCGAGGCTAACAGGCAATAACGACGAGGAGAACGGGTATAACCTCAAAACAGTGTTTGTTTTGGCGTTGAAAGAGGCGTTATCGTTACAACTTTAATCGAAGGCTTACTCATCGAAACCTGGCTCGACCTCCAAATGAGCAGCATTGCCAATTAAGCATTTGCAGAGCGGAAGGGCGAGGAATGGTGCTGCAGGTAGCTGATTTTGTACTACAAAAAACAGATCTGAATGCTCTAGCAGCAGGATGGCTGAGGAGCTCTACGATAGGGAGAGGTGGCAGCTGCTACAAAGCCTTCGATCCACTGTCGAAGGGCTGCTGACCAATGGTGTGTCCAATGTCTGGAATGTATACGGTGGTCTGAACCGTTTGCACAATATTATGGAGAGGATATTCAAGCATGGCTGTCGTGTATTTGATTCTGATGTGAGTGATTACACTTAGTTTTGAATGTTTATAGTAATTTCTAAAACATGCTTATATTTAAGATTTACAACACTGACATGATTTATGAACAAGTTTTGAAAAAGATGTAAATTCTAAAAATATTAATGTCATGTTTGTAAATTTTAATTAATTTCAATTTAGTATTTAAAATGTAAATATAAATAAAAGATCAAAATTGAATTTAATGTATAGGGTGAACCAGATTGCTGGATGTTTATTCAAGGATTAAATTGGCTTCAGCCTTCATTGGCCACATCTCCAACAATTCGTGACTGTGATGAATATCACACAAATCTCCCCAGCAGAATAGTTTCACACAAAGATATACTGTGGTTATATAAGAGGTATTGAATCTGAAACAATTGTTCAAATACATATGTTTAAAATTATTGCGTTAATGCAATAATGCTTTACAGTTTGGAAGACCATTCCCTATCTCAGAAATTATCATGGCTCCTGTCTGATAAGGAACATTTGCTTTCCTGCTTGGAACCATGGGCTTTTCTTTGCCAAGAGAATTTAGCAGAAGCTACACTTGTTTCTTTAAAAGCAGTAGAGAAAAATCAACCAGCTCTACTGACTGATATTGATCCATCCTTGGTAAGAAAAAAGTTGTTAAATGATTTTAATCTTGATCTGTAATTTCAAAAATGTTTATAATTATTTTGTTAAGAAACTTTTTATATTTTAGTACTAGTTTAATAATTGACTATTTGAAATAAATATTCTAAATAGAACTAAAAGTTTTAGTAAACATGAATCATGTAATCAGTATAAAACTTATCAAAAGTGAATAGAGCAAGAACTGAATCTGCATGCTTTAATATTTGTTTCCTATTGCATCAGTGTTTGATGTAAAATTTTATTGTCTAAAAATTAATTGACCTTGTTTTTAATCATCAGTGAGTCAAATTCATCAGAAAATTATTTTACGACTAGTCTCAGCCGATAGAACTTATAAACCAATATAGAACATCTCATGTTTTTCTATTGATTCACATTGTATGTTTTACATTTCTCAATCATTATTGTTTTCAATTCATTTTTTTTTTTTATCTTATTTAACGTCCACTTTTACGCTACCTTACGGCTTGTCAAATCGCGACGGGACAAACGGCTTATAAAGGTGACTTCCGAACCACCTGAGCTTTGATGTTATTAGACACTTATAAATAAATTCAGTGGTGTCCCGATGTCAATTTTGCTGGAGACCGGTATCTAACCAGAGACCTTCTGGTTAAAGGACCGGTACTCTACCAACTGAGCCATCGCTGCTCTTTCCAATTAATCCAAGTTAAAAAAAAAAAAAAAAAAAGATTTTAAAGGCTTAGTAAAGAAAGTAAAAAAAATCTTTAATTCAATTGTCATTTCAGTTCCTGCCAAATTTAAGCAGTAAAAACAGCCCAAAACGGGCTCACCGAAGATCGTCTTCCTACCCAGTAAATCTATGCAGCGCACGAAATCAGACTAGCACCGATGACACCCACTCAACGAAAACATCCAGCCTAACGCCCTCGGAGCAACGGCAGACGATAGAATCCATGAAGTCGGAGATAAATGACCGAGTGATAAAAGAAGAAACCAGCAGCAACACATCGATAAAGGCTTGGAACAGTTTTCCAAAGCTGAACGAAAATAATCCTGACAGCGGGGCACCGTTAAAAGTTTTGATGACGACGACGAATTCGAAAAATTCGTCGGATAGAAAAAGCACTAAAGATCGGATTTCACAATCTTTCGAGTTATCCAATGTGATAAAAGTCGACTATTCCGAAACAAAGGCCGTCGGCGCGTCGACGTTCACGGAACCCAAGTGCAGTCCCGGTCAGTATGCCGATTTCGTTGAATCAGCGATAAAGTAGTAGGGAATTGAATTTAATTGCGTTCATTTGTAAAGTAAGTTTTGATACGAACGTTTGTTTGCAAACACGTTGCTATATTTAGTTAATATTGGCTTACTTATAACGAATGAGAAGTGTTTTTAATTCTAATTTTTATTATTCTATACTACTTGCTGTATTATTTTATTAGTATGCAGTCAGAAAAATTTGAATTTAATTGAAAAAATGCCGATTTTAATTTCGTTCTCTATTTGTTTTCAAATATTAAAATCAAAATTTACTACAAGAAAGGGTCGAAAAACCCGTTCTCTCAACGGGGGAAAAGCCAAAGACTCGCGTGTGAGCAGCGGAAGCTCGGACACGCTCAACTACGAGGACTCGCTGAAGCCAAAGGACAACGACTCCAGGTCAATTCATTCGATCGTTTCAAATCAAACAGTCACCGATTCGATCGCGCTTCGAAAGCCCAGGCGCAAAATGTCTTTTCCGGCCGGCTCGGCGCCCGAGTTTTCGGGCTCGTGGAGTCTCGAGGTCGAAGGACAGAAAGACATCCGTACACCGAAGAAAAGCTTCATTGAGGATGGCGGTAGTAGTGTGTTGCCTATGGCTACGTGTTACTTTCCTAGACCGAAGGAGGGTCAGAGTCTCACGAGTTTCCTGTCCTCGGCTCAGTTTGCTAGGGCAAACGCTGAGCTCGACAGGGAAAATGCTCATTTTAGTATTTCTGAAGCTATGATCGCGGCTATCGAACAGGTCAGTTATCTTAATTAATGTAATATGCTTCTCAATTCATTTCGATTTGAAAGACACTCGCTTTTTTAAGTAATAGGCAGATCGTTATGCAAGAATTCTAGCTATTTTTAAAAATTATTCTTTCAACATAATTAAAACCTCCATTAATTTAAAAAGTAAAAATAATCAAAGCATGTTGTGCTTAAACTCTGTAATAAAAATTGTACTATATTAAATAAAATTGATTTCATTTAAAATCTTATCTATTCTACTTATAATTTGCAAATAAAAATTGCGCTCTTAAAATCACTCATCGGAAATAAAAACTCAAAATCGAAAAAGAAAATCAAACTCTCCTACGTTCCCTGACTATGAAAGGCACTCGCCCTGGACTTTGCAGCCCCCTTAAATGATTATCCCTCTTCTCGCATGCAGGTCAAGTGCAACAAGCAACTGCATCTGGCGGATGAGGCCGCGGAGGAAAGCGACGAGGAGATCAACAATCTCAAGCAACGTATCCGGATACGTCGCAGGCAGCGGCAAGAGGAGCGCCGGAAGGGGAGCAGCGGTTGGACGCGCGATCTTCTCTCCGACGGCAAGACCGACAGTGAGCGTTGTTGTATTGCTTGATTAATGATTATTGATAAGTGTATTGAATACCGTAAATCTTTGATCTTTGACAGCAACGACTACCGACCAAAGTGTGAGCCCACTATCTACATCTCCAGGAACGACATCCGACAGTATATCTACCGATGATGTGGAAGATTATGATATGAATACTGCAGGAAATTTATTTCAACTTAAGAATTCGGGTTAGTTTTTATAGCAATTTCAAAAGATATTTCACTTATATTTTGTTTCAAATTAATTCATACCGCACATGTGTATTTTGTAAATGTATATACTATAAATGATTCTAATCGTTTTTTATACATGCACTGACTTTATAATTTTTGTATTTGAATAGCAGGAAAAAATTTTGAGGAAAGTGTTATTGTAGGCTTGTCAGCATCGATGGCATCTCTATACTCCGAGGATGATGTATTTAAATCATCCCCTAAATGTGGAACCGAATCAAATTTACTCGATAGTTCGATGTCTGCCGAGGGTGTTGCCTTATCTCTAATAAGTAAATTTAGTGAGAAACATTTACCACGAGCTAGTGAGCTTAAATGGCTGGTTTCTGAGCAAGAAGTACCTCAACGAGTAATTATTAAATTCTACGTTTTCTTATGTTACTTCTTAATTTTATTTTAACTCTTGATAAATGAATTTAATTTACCTTGCAACAGCTGTTACCTCTTCCTACAAGTTGGCCTATAAGTCCGGATGATGCTGAAAGAAGCGACAGCGATTCGATGCCCCTACGAGGAACAATCGAATGGGCACCACCAAGACCTCAAATTATTTTTACAGCACATCCACCTCCTGTGTAAGTAAATTAGATATGCTCAATACATAGAATATTATGTACGATGAGAAGTAAAATCGCAATTTTATATTTTAGGAGAAAAATTCTTATAGCTAAGCAAAATTATAGATGTGCTGGCTGTGGTATGAAAGTTGCAATAGAATATTCTAATAAATTTCGCTATTGCGAATATTTAGGAAGGTATTTTTGTACGGGTTGTCACACGAATCAAGTGACCTTAATACCTGGAAAAATTCTATCAAAATGGGATTTTAATAGGTACTTTTAAATATTACAAATTTAGTTATTTCATATTTTTTAATAAAAATTCAATTGGTTTGCAGGTATCCCGTTTCAAATTTTTCTTATAGACTGCTGGATCAAATGACGGTGGATCCTCTTTTTCAAGTTAAGGATCTGAATCCAACATTATATCGAAGAATTAAACAATTAGATCGCACAAGACTGCTTCGAACACAATTGTCCTATCTCAAAGACTTTCTATTTCTTTGTCGATTCGCTACAAAGTAAGCATTACCCTTTGATTTTTTTCTAGATATCAAAGCAGATTTGTGAACCCATTTTTAAAAATTTTAGTACTCAAGAAGCTTTAAAAAGAGTGCCGAGCCACATTATTTCGGACCCTCACGTTTACTCTATTCAAGATTTTGCGCAAGTCAAAACTGGTATTTTTCCTTTAGAATTAAGCAAATTAGTTCAAGAATGCTGTAAGCATGTTGCCGAATGTGTGGTAAGTTATGTTATTTATTAACAATATTTAAGCGATTATTTAATTTTTTTATTTCTTGAAAATATATTGACAGGCTTTTATATTTTTCAATATTTGCAAAAATTCTAATGCCTGCAAAATCTACTTCGATACTACCCAATATTTCTTTAATCGATCACTAACATAAACCTTGCAGCTGTGCCAGGCCCGAGGCTTTATGTGTGAGCTCTGCAATTCCAAAGACGTGATCTACCCATGGGAGTTGAATAAAGTGATACGTTGCGACAGATGCGGCAATTGCTATCATACGTCCTGCGCTAAAGTCCGGGACAGCAGTCCGGAAAAGCAGGTGGACTGTAAAAGGTGTGACCGGTTGCAGGCTCGAAACAAATCTAAGGAGGAGTCGTCGGAGCCCAGATGATCCGGGGGGGACGATCTCGACCCTGGGTAGTTCACATATTAAGCTATAGAGGAGCATTCGCTACTGTGATTTCCGTTCTTTGGCGGGCCTAAAGTCGCTAGTACCTGGAAAAATCGTGAATGATATTTGCTAATTTCGAAAGATTAGAAATCATTTTGAATTATAATCTTTATAAATTAGAATTTGTCAATGTGAACGGACGAATTGTAAATGTACATTTTTATTAGTTAATATAATTTTACATGTAATATTTGGCTTCATAATCAGGAAAAAATCTCAATTTACCACGTTCTATTTTTACGTTCAGTTTAAGCATTTCTATAACACTAACACATCCTTTATATAAAAGTATAATCTTTGTTAAATAAAACCTGTTTATCTCATGCAGGCTTTAAAAATAATTCATTGTTTTTAAAAGCGACTTTTACATTTACAATTTCAAGCAGGTACTTGCAACTCACCAGAAACATAAAAAATAAGTATATGTGTTTATAATTTAAACGTAAGAACGCCTGTATTATTTCTTCGAATTTTGATATTCGAGGAAAGTATTTTTTTGTTTATGTATTTGTATACTTCTCTCATCTCATGATATGTCTGTATTTATTGTAAGGCATGCGCGTTTTTACAGTGACTAATGATAAAGTAATATTTTGTTATGCAACAATTGCGAGCATATACAACTCGAACTGAACTTTATAGATCTAGCATTTCGACGTTAATGCATTTGAAACAATACATTAGTCTTAGCTGTTCATTGGTTATTTATTAAGATTATTTATTGCGTAAAACCATTAACTTAATAGAATAATTAATATTAATTCTACCATCAGAATTAGATCTATTGAACTTGGCTGTTTTTAAAAAAAATAATAAAACGTTCATAATTGATTTCCAGTACTATTTTCATAAATTGTGGTGCTGCGCGTGGTAGTTAACAATTTTTGTAGAAGATACATGATTTAGCTCTATTTTTCTATCGATTCTATATAACACTTTAACGAATTTTCGATACTTTTAAGAAATTTTGATAAAATAAAAATTTTTAAAATAATTATTTTATGAAAGAATATAAAACGAAATGTAGAAAGTAACCAAATTATTACAAATAATATCATTAAGATGGATTACTGATTCAAAAGTTTATTACTTAAAATACTGTACTTTCTTAAAATTGAAAAAAAAAAAAAAAAAAAAATTTTGTAGATCAAATTCATAGTACCTGGCTTCTAAGAGAATTTATATAACATGTTAATGTAAATACGAGTAGTTGTTTATTTATTAAAATTGTCATTTTCGTAATGCTCAAATATTTTTTTTTTTTGTTTTGTAAATTTATTAAATATTTATTCTGGAAAATCAATTATTAGAAAAATTGAAAGGGTATATGTATATAAACAAGTGAAAAAATTGCAAATGTCAAAATTTATTACTTAAATTAAGTCACATTTAGTTGTCCACATACATACTTGTTGCCCTAAAATACAATATAATAGTACATTCGCTGATGGTAAAAAAATATATTATAACATTATGTACATCATAAAACATTCAGTGATAAAAATGTGGTAGTTTTGCTGATATTTACACGTGCATTTGTTTTATTTAAACAATGACAGTAATAAAGAGTATTTGTTCTTCAAATCGAAATACACCATAGAAATTTATTTCGAAATTCATTTTAAATTGTTCTTTATCATATTACAATATTCTAAACAAAATTTAGAATACATACTGTTCTGTCTAAGAGACTTTGATGCTTTGCTCAGGTTTAATTTTACTTTTATAAGACGAAATAGAGCAACGCTTAAATTAAAAAAATCAGCAAATTAATAATTAGCTTATCACATATAAAATGATATTGCTTGATCTTTTAAAAAAAAATTAATGATACAATTGTCACATTACCCCGCGACATGTAATTTTTTACTATAAAAAAACAACAATGAATAAAGCTAGTTTTTTTTTAATCTAAAAAATTTCTTTAATTGATTTACGACAGTCAATCCACTGGGTAATGCTCTTATCGGCGAAGTATGAATCTCGCCTTCAATCGATTTGCTTAATTTAGTAAAAAGGTGAATGAATTTATCATAAATTTATATCATCGTTATCAGTCTGTGTAAAGTGCAACTAATGTGCATAACAATGCGCCACACTTTGAAGTCGACGAGTTATTTTGAAAGAACGCAGGCTTTATTTTTTTATCTAAATCAATTTTTAGTTCCATTTTTCTTTTTTATAAAATCACTCTGTATTATATAGAAATTTTTTACAATCTTTTAAGACACATTTCGTACACTAGACTTCGAAAACGGTAAGAGGACAAATGACGGAAAAATAGCTTAACATAAAAAACAAATACATATAGAAGAAAAAAAACGTTTAAAAAAAGATTTTTCAAAAATCCGTCAAAATTCAATAGGAGCGTAGAAAAGTATGACGGTATAATAGATTTTTAACAAATATAAAATCAAAATAGCTTCGGAATACTGAACGACGTAAGACGGCGATCAATATATAAATATAAAAAAAAACTTGTATAAACTCCTTCGTCCATCTTGATCCACTTTCTAACATAAGAGTTTGGTTATAATTAATATTTTTACTAAAAAAACCTCGTCTCCTTATCAACCGTGTATCACACTAGTCCTGCAGGATCAACGAAGTACACGATTCGATATCCACATGCGTTTAGCACTTTTTTCTCAACGTAAGTTGTCATGCAGTCAATGTTTTTGGCTCTAAAAGAGCCTCGTAATTGACTAAAGGAGTCATTTTTCCGACTACTGAAATCGGATTTAATACTTACGGTTTATATTGGAATTAATTAAAATCTAATTTGTCTTTTAATGGCACTTTAGCAACTTCAAAGAATATTCTGAAAGAAAAACAATTCGTTAATAATCTATTGAGTAATTATATTGTTGAGTAGTGAAGTGAGTAGTAAGAAATCTATTCTAATTTTCAACGTTTATAATTTAAAATATTCATAAGAAATAAGAAATAATCATAATGTATTGTGAAAATTATTTCTTATTGAGAACTGTAATATAAATTAATTCAACTTATAAAATGATAAAATAAACATGAATGGTTAACATGTACAACTAATTTTTAATAAATGAATTAATACGCACTTGTGACTATATTTATTTCGAACAGTCGAAAGTGCTTCTTTGTGTTTTTTATGTAAGCCATCATTCAATGCAAGTATGATGTCTTTGAAATCCTGCAGCTTATAACCAGTATAATACGTTAGCGTTTCAGTCCATCCACCTATTTCTTTCATTTGTAGTGCAAGAAACAGCGCAGCGCAAGCCATTTTGCTGTCGCTGAATGCTATCGTAGTGTAGTCCATTAATGAATACTCCAAGATATATCGCGCCAGCGTTAACGTAGGCATCGAAACCTTTGCACACTGTAACAAATTGGATCGCTTATTATTTATGCACTTTTTATTTAAAGCGAAGTAAATTATTATAAAAAGTAAAGATGCAAACCCTCGCGTAACGGCGCAAAAACCTGTACGAAAGGGGTATTCCGAGATCGAAATCCATAACTTTGAGAACATTGACTTCCATCCTGGTTAATTCTCGATGTGAATAAGCACCATCACATATGTACAAGAAGTCTTCTATCATTGGAGGAATTCTCTCCTACCAAAAAATGAAGATATATTTAATAACAGAAAAATAAGATAATATAAATTTCAAATTATTGATACTTACGTCGAATTTACTGGCAATGAAAAGAGAAGCTGCTCCTAACAATTGCAACGTCTCTTTTCCTACAGTAACTTTGTTTAAATAAAGATCGACGAGTTTCACAGCCAAATATAGGGTTTCATGGTTAAGCTCGAAAGATTCCTGAACGGCGACCATCCAGTCAACGAGAAGAGAGCGCATCCAACGCGAAAGGCAAACCTGCCTTTCCATGTAGTCTCCGATAGGGAACTGCTTCTCGCGCTCTTTGAGATAGTCGAATATATCCATCGCGTATTGTGACACCTGGTATGGATCCCCCCAGTTCTCCCCGTCAAAGTCCCACTGTACACCATCAGGCATCTCTTTCTTTGGTGGGACGGTCCACGGTCGCAGTACTTCTGCCTTGTTATCTTCAACGGGGACCACATCAGGCAATTGTTTGTCCTGAGCAAAGTAATTAATATATTAATTTTTGTCTTTATTTTACTAAAGTTTTCGAAAAATAGTAATGAGTATCGAATACAAAATTACTTTTGACTATTTAATGTTGTTCAAATGTTTTGTTTGAAATCAAATAAAAGTAAATTTAATATTTTTCATGTAACTTACTTTCCCTGCTCTAGATAACCGTTTGGCATTTTCTTCTGGAAGAGATTCCAGTGCACTAACATATAAAGAACTTTCATCCGATTTTTCCAAATCTAAACTCCGCCTCACATTAGTAATTTTGGGAATTTCCGGTTTTTCTTCTTCTTTTTTTACCGTTGATTTTACCCGTGACACTTGTTTTGGTTTATTGGTAACATTTTCAGATTTTCCTAAAATTTTATCTAAAGTCCTTAAGGTACTAGAGGTTTGAGTGACAGTTTGAGTTTTGACTGGTTGACCAATAGAAGTAACTTTTTTTGAAGCTTTCTTGGCATCTTGTAGCTGAACACCTATAGTCTTTCCAATGGCCTGAGATAAAGATAAATAAAGATATAAGTACAAATTGAAAATTTAATAATATTAAGTCTTACTTGTTATAAAAATATTATGCATAAATCTGTGTTACCTTTAAGGAATCCAGTTTTTTTATATTAACAAACAAAAAATTCCATAAAGATTTTTGAGCTAATTTAAGATTAACTTTATATGAAATTTAAAAAAACACGATCTCTGTAAATTATAAACTTACATTAGTAATATTGCCAAGAGCAGACCGCTTTGTGACTTTGTCCTTTAAAGGGGAGGCATCAGCTTTTCTTTTGGTTCTTGTGTCCTTCGTTAAAATTGGATGTTGTTTTTGTGCATGTAAGTCAGACAATATATTATTTTGCTGACGAGTGGCCAATCCCCGCCTTGTCATTACTCCAGTAATACTGGTTGTCGTTGCTACCTTAGTTTGTGCATTTAGGACCTTTTGAGGTGCCATTTTGAAGTTACAGCTCTTATAATTCTTAGATTAGTTCTGAAAAATAAAGAAAGAAAAATTTAGAATTTTCAGTTTTAAATTTTTTCTATGTGATAAGGTCATATATTTATTTTTTTATGTACAAAAATATTTTAATTTAAGCATCAGATAAAGATGTCTCCATTTTGTTTAATTTTTTAATTTATTTTAAAAATTGAAATAATTATTTATAATACGTTGTTTTTATTTTTGGTGATATATGAATTATATTATTGACATAATACTTGATATAATCCTAATTTTTTAAAGTAAAAATAATTATTTAATTAAAAAATGTTATACTTATGAACAAATATTATGAGAAAATTTAAATCATACATTATCTTATTTAATTTGAATAATACATGTATTAATACATACCAATAATCAATTTAACTTTTATACAAGAGTTCAAGTTGAGAGCCCTATTTAATTAAATTTTTCTAAAATCTAACATGAAGCTAAACTTCTGAATTTTCTTTTAATTGTAATTTTGCCCTTCAGCATGCCATAAAATACTTTAGGATCAGTCAAAATTTTCCAAAACTCAATTTGAAATTAATAATTAATCAAAGCTTCAATTCTACACCCAAACAGCAAAGTTTCTCTTAATCCCCCTACATAAACAATCCAAACACGCCCAATCAATTTTCCAAAGTAGCCGTTTCTGAACGAAGACTAGAAACTTGGAAAATCTCGACATACATGCTCCACATAAGGCAGGTCACGTAAAAAGTGGCGCGCGAGGAAGCCGTTCGTAACCGTCACTGTGTCGGGCGTAAAAATCGATTGGCAAAAGCCAGATCCAGAGGCCAAGGAACTCCAAAGTTTTGTTAGTTTTAAGATCTAAAAACTTTTCTCTTTGCACCACACCCAAAATCTAGACACTTTTCAGTCAGGAAATTCGGAAAAATCGACGATTCAGGAGGGCGCTACTGGGAAAGGCGCGGGAAAGAAAGGAGGCTTTCCCTGCCGCCTTTTTCCCTCCAAGATGGTCCAAGGGCTTTTCCCTCATAACGGATGCCGCAACACGGGAGAAACTCGATTTACCTGACTGTTAGCTGCTCTCGATTTTCCTTTGGTTGTCTCGCGATGCTAGGCGCTGAACGTCGTCATTTATCCGTTCGTTATTTACAGTCAGGAAATGAAACGATCGCACTTGGCGAAGTAGAGAGGACGGAGTTCTCTCTCGATTTTCGAACACACGGAATGCATACAGGACTTTCGTACGTTAGATTCTCATGCCGTCGGCGTAGTCGGGTTAGCTGGCCACGGCCATTCGTGTGTAAGCGTTGCGTGCGACTGAAGTTGACGCTGATTCAAAATACCATAGGAGACCGTTGGCCGAGAGCTCGATTGGCTGCGGGGAAAAAGGCGTTGGCCAATCCCGAGCCGAGAAGCAGTCTGTGCGACATCTGGGGAGGTTAGGACGTCACGGTAAAAGTCACGAGGCGGTCATTGACCAACATCGGCCAGGAAATCAATTTGCCTTTTCGTTTTTTTCAGCTTTTGAGATAGTTTTGGGGCATGGTTTTTCGAGAAGGGGAGAGGAACAAGACTTTGCCTTGGCCTACACGTTATTCATAAGATGCCTTGCTGCACTTAATATATGCACTGAGTAAGAATAGTTTTATTTAGAAAACTACTTCTTTTTAATACTGGGTAATTTATATCAGAAATCAATATTTACAATATTTCAATGTTTACTCTAATAATATTCTTTCATAATGTAATATAAATTGTAAAAAAAAAGAATTATATAAATTTGTAACTTTAGTATAAAAGTATTTCCAACTAATAATTAGAATATATTTGATACAGTACTGTTATACAGGATCGGATTTTTTACAAGATACCTTGACATTGCAAAGAATAAGTCGCCATGCTTACGTTGATTCACTCACGTATGAAAGTTTGATTAGCTAATAATAGCTAATAATAGGTGATCAAAGCAAAATTATTGAATAACAAACAATGATTCTAAAGCTTCTTTCTAAATGTAGAACTTCTTTTAAATTATTATACTTTTTAAATTCTTTTGCGTAAGAATTAAAGTAATTTTTATTATTATTAAAATTATAAGTTTTTATAAAAAATGTGTCAACAAAAATAACTTTGCTTTTCAAATTCTTATTATCAATCCGCTAACCGACTCGTACAACTACGCATCATTTCCATCCATTTTATCTCCCAAATCTACCGTTAAACCGACTCATCATTCAAAATTAAAACCCTCCCAATCATCGTTCAACTTCGTTTGAAATTCTCCCCTAAAACCCGTCGAACCCCCGACATTTAAAGCAACTACCTTTAACTTCGAACCTCCCAGTCCCTTGAACCTCCCTCGAACCAGCCCGTTTCATTCAGAAAATCGGCGCATTTTTAAAAAAGAAAACGTAAACAAATAGCGTCATCTTTCCGCTCTCCGACCGAATTGGTCCGGCTGACAGTCACTGCTCCACGAAGAGGAGCAGCTGCCATCAGTTGGCCGTCGGTATCATTATCAGTCGCGGTCAGCAACAACACAACGTGAGTTTATTTCGGCGAAAAGTATCCGGGAGTACCTTGGCATCAAACGAGTTTTGCCGGCGGCTGTGCTCGCTTACGGTACACACACCAATTCACTTACGCGTGTATACAATACATCTGTCTGTCTTTCTCTCTCTCTCTCTCTCGACATCTCCCGACGCTGCCGACTCGAAAAAGGCGTTATATGGGGCCTATTCCTGCACCGACCTGATACCTCTTTTATTTTCACGATACACGATCTCTCCTCTCTTTCCCTCTCGGCCCCTCGCTTTCTCCGTAAGGCCCATTGTTGTCCGTCACTTTTTTGCCATCGCGCATCGATGATTTGCATGTTCGGTTGATTAGAGAGAGCGAGAGAGAGAGAGGAGCGTGCGAAAGTCTGTTGCTAGACGGATTATTCGAGGACGCGTTATACGAGCTATTGAATAATACGTTGTGATCGAGCGCCGCTATCAAAGAGTAACATCTCCGTCGACCGGAAAAATTATCGTCGGAAAAAAAAATTAGATCTTGCGCAAGAAGCAGAAGCAGAGGGCAAGAGATCAGTAATGCAAGAGGAAAGCTTTAGAGTGAAGTATGTGTCGATAAGCAATTGCTTTGTTTATTTACCGGAGCACTGGCTGAGGAAGCTGTCGTCGCGGGTGAGTTATTTTTGATTGTTGCTCTTCCTCGCTTGGTTTACAATCGGCGATCGTCTCTCACGGGGGGAGGAATTTCCGCGCGCGAGCTGCGGGAGACGCTCGCGGATGCTGGACGGTGGCACTTTCGAGGAGCGTTGCACTGGGGGGATTGACAGTGAGAATTTCGAAAAACAGCTGCGTACCGAAATTACGAAAAAACGGTTACTGCACGGCGGCGGCCGAGCGCTGACGGTCACTTCGTTCGTTACGATCCTGCGTTCTCGATTGCCGGGGTGGAGCTCTGCTTTATCGACCAGAGCTGTCTTATCGACGCGCGGGAGGATGATGTGATTGTTATCTGCGAAAGAATACGGAAGTTTCTGTATAATCGAGCGATACTAACTTGATTTAATTTGAATTTGATAAATAATTTTAATTCTTTTACGTGCAAATATTTAAGTCAAGCTGTTTTTATCACTTAAATAGTATATCTTTATTAAATAATCGAAATATATACACTAATCGCTTCCTAGACTCTTCACTTCTAGTTGCGGTAAATCGAGAACCGTTGGTCCGATCGGTTTTCTAGTTTGAAAACTCGAGACACCGGCAACAAACGCGGCCCTAAGAGAAATTAACTGATTTTCATATCTATAGAGGAGTTGATATTTTAGAATAAATGGTTCATTCATATTGATATTTTTGTTGCAGATTGCGAAATCCGCATTGAACAAACGGGATAATTGTAAATAATATTGTTTCTTTATTTAATAAATATTTTATTAGTTAAAAAAAAAAAAAAATATATACTTTATCTTTAAGATAAACTTAAAAACTATAACTTAATTATATAATCCAAATTTATAACATATTACAATATTAGTCATTAATTACCAATATTATCATCTTTTCCTCAAATACAAGTATCGCGCATAAAAGACGCCACAATAAAAACGCAAACAAATTGCCGCTTCATTACATCCAATATATTAAGTTCGAAAGCCAAATACTTTTATTACAAAAATACGACAATAATCACCCACAATAAATTAGCCTTCAGCGGGGCGATAAAACCTTTATCAATCGGCAGGCGCGCGCGCGCGATTACAGCTCCGACATCACACACAATATTATAATGCGGAATCAATAACACATAATAATTTCCGTTGAAAATTACACTCCCGACGATTTATGCGGTCGCTCGCTCGCTGCTCGCGCTCTCGCGGGAGGGGGTAAATATATATCCGGTCGATCGGCTGGATGCTATTCGCCGCGCGTTAAAACGTCACGGGTCCTGGGGCGCAAAATTATATCCGGTTTTTGCCTGTATTTAACAGCTCCCTCCACCCCGGGAGACTCATCTTTTCGAAATATATCACCGATGGCTATCGGCCCCCGAAATCGCTATTTACCGCGGCGCGTTAATATGGATCAAAAGTTTGGTTTATGCGCCGAGAGGCCGCCCGCTTTGATACGCCATGGAGCATTGAGAGCACTGGAGCTCGTTTGATAAAAGGCGCACAAATCATACGCTTTTTTTTTTACCCCCGAATTGTCATTTTATCGTGTTTATTGATTTCGCGCGCGCAAGGCTCGGCCAAAGTGCGCGAAGAGAAGGCTTGCGGGATTTAATAATTTACTTTTAAATTAAAAACACTGGGATTACAACTTTTTTAGTTTTACGCTTTGTGCCCTAGGGATTTCCAGTGTTAAAATATCGTATCATTTTAAACACTTTTATTTTTATACTTGCAAATTTTATCAGAAGACCAATCTATATGTATTCTATCTTAAATCTTGGAATTAAAATGAACTTACCTTCAATTTTGACGTAAAAGCAAGGAAAACGTTTAGTTGCCACTCCAAAAGCTGAAGCCAGCGTCGTTCAAAGTTTAGCGTTAAAGCGCCAAGCTTCTAAACACAAAGGTCCCGTGTAGAAGAAAAATACCATTAGCCCGGGACTCGTTAAACGGCTCTCTCTCTCTCTCCGCCCCTCGGGGTTCCTCTTTTTTTCACCAGCGGCGCCGCTCCTCTCTCTGTTCCAGCCGAGCGTCGTGAAAGTGCAGCACAATGACGTCAATTATTACTTATCTTGGTACACGAGGCCAAGTCCTGATAGCTCGAGCCTCTGCCTCAGCGCGACATTTGCAAGGACTTTGAACATTAAGGAGGGCGATGAGGTCTTTGTGTCTTGCGTCGAGGAGGCGCCCCCCTTAACGAGCCTCGTCGTCGCGCCCAAGAACTCGCACGACCGAGAAATACTGGTCCGTCTCTCTCTCCTTTTTACTTTTATTATTATTTTCGCGTTATCTCGGCAGCCTGGCTTTTCGGCGAGTCTTATTTTTCTCGCGTTCAACGCTAATTTTCGCTTTGATTCTCGGTTCGAAGGAGCTGCAGTTCGCAAACATCCAGTCCAATTTGTTGGATCAAATTCGAATAGTGGCCAAGGACCAAACAATAGTCGCCTGGGTGTCGAAATTTCTCCCTATCACGCTGATCGTTCGTAAGTACAACTAAATCATTCGCTTCTATGACGTTTTTTTTTAATTTCCTTCGCGCACCGCCTTAGAATCCCTCGATCCAGCCTTCAAGTACGGCCGGCTCGAGGAGAGGACGGAGGTCCACGTGAGCGGCGCCCTGGCGGAATTGTCGCCCGTCACGCGGATCGCGGCCGGGGACGGCCTCGAAACGCCACCGCCGCCGTCGTCGTCTGCCGGCGAGAGCTCGGCGAGCGTCTACAGCGTTCGACCTCTGCCGGCTGGCTGGTCCGATTATCGGCCGTTCAAGGTGTACCTGCGACGGAGGCTCGTCACCGGGGAGGTGCCGAGGCTCTGCAAGCTCAGGAAGGTCAGGGAGAACGCCAAAACTCCTGTTAGCTTTCTTAACAAGGTGTCGCACCCCGAGGAGGCCGTGGTGAGTATTGGATTCTAATCTTGGGAATTTTATATGGAGTAGACTGAGGCTCTGAGGGCAAAGCCATACCTTTTGTGATTATTTTATTATACACGGAGAAAAATTTTCTAGTAAAAATGCAGACTGTAAAAATCTAAAAAATTACCATGTTTCTATAGTAAATTTTACAAGTCTAAATATGAAAATTTATCATTGACCCCGTAAAATTGACTAGAAACTAGGTAATTTTAGATTTTTACAGTATGTAATCAAATTAAAATGCAGTACCGTAATTTTTAGTAGAAAATTTTTCTTTACGCGCGAATAATGTACGTAGAGTTTGACTTAAAATTGAATCTTGAAATTATTACAGATGAGTTTAAATTTTTTATAAATTTCATTTTTTTGTTAAATTTGCTTTTCGAGTAAAACTGATAACAATTAGTTATTAAACTTTTGCTTATCAATGCATCTATTATCTAGGGCGAATATTACACTTTAAAAAGCATATCAATTTCTACTAGCCTTAAGCTTTTGCAGGGTCCTTAGCCTTTCCATAGTCAAGATTGTGCAATATATCAGACAATAAAGTTAATTGTAAAACAAAAGTTGATGAATTCTGACATCGCTTAGGTTCAACTCTGCACATTAGAAGACCTCATCGCCAGATCTCCCCAAGCAAGCGGCACAGATCAACTCGATTTCTTGGGCAAACACACGAGCATTTACGTGTCGCAGGATCTCCTCCGGACCCTCCGCCTGAATTACCGGGGAAAAGTAGTCCTCGAGCCCGTCGACGAGCAGGAAGACGCCAAGTGCTCGCACGTCGAGGTCTCGATTCCGCAGGATTCGGAGGGCGACTTCCGGGATTACTTGAGCCGCGCTTCTCTGGAGGAGAAGCTGCTCCTGAATTCGCGCGCCAACATCGTCCTTGAGAACGGGACGCGGTGTCAGCTGCGGTTGATGCCGGAGAGCTGCAGCTACGCGCTCATCGACGCGGATGAGGCGCGAAGGATATCGCTGGTGATCACAGATGCCAACGACCTAGATGAGAACAGAATCCTGGAAGAGATGACGGAGGTTGACGGCGAGGCGGGTAATATTGTCGCTGAGTAAGAACTGCTGCTTTCATTCGTGTTATTAATCTTCTATTGCCATACTTACAAATTTTTAATTTCAGCGTTTTACAGCCGATCATTGCGGAATGTTTAGATACACTTACGTTGAGTTTGGGACTGCACGAGTTCGGTGACTTCGAGAGTGACAGGGAAAATATTTTAATTTGCGGGAACACAGGCTCCGGCAAAACGACTGTCTGCAGATTATTGAGCAAAATTTTGAGCGAGCCGCCTTATTTCGTGAACACCCGTTTTGTCGACTGTAGATCGTTGAAAGGCGAGTTGAAACCCCTTTTTTGAGAGATATTTACGCTAAAAAATTCGCTAACAAATTGGATTCTGTTCAAAATTAGGTAAAAAGGTGGAAGTGATACAGAAATTATTGACGAGCGAAATGTCGGCTTCCGTTTATTACCAACCCACAGTTTTGTTTTTCGACGACATCGAGAGTATAACCAGCGCTGGTTCGAGCACCGAAGAGACTACCCCAGACTCGACGAATGCAGCCAGGTATGAAAATAATATATGGATGGATACAAAGTAAATTGAGTGATTATAAGGTATCTGAAAAATATTGTTTCAGGATCACCGACGCAATTTTTAGTACAATCAAGGAATATCAGACTTTGCATTACATTTCAGTTGTAGCCACTTGCACCGATGCAAATAAAGTTGGGAAAAGATTGAGAGCCGTCGGGGGCAGTCGCTTTTTTCAGACGATTTTAAAAATCCCCAATTTGGAAAAGGTAATTATTACAAGCTTGATGAACGTAAACATAGTAGGCTAGAACGTTAAAAAAAAAATTTCATTGCAACGAAAGTAGAAAGGAATTACTACGATTTTCGAGCAATTTTTAAGTAGCAAGTCTGAATACAAATTCGCCCTCAGGAGGACAGAATCAAAATTCTGAGATCGAGTCTTCGAGACAAATTGTACCCTGCGAAGGAGATCGATTGGGACCATTATGGGAACAAAACGGAGGGTTGGGTCGTACAGGATCTCGTCGCCTTAGCGGACAAAGCCGCTTTCGCCGCATGGAAACGGCACGGTATTTTTTCACTTTTATACTACTTGCAAGATCCCGGCTTTTACAACAAATATTCATTCTCTTATTCAGTTTCTAAAACTTTATCTACGTTTAATCAGTATATAATTTAAATAAGTTGAAAAATTGTTAATAATGATTTTTTGCAATAAAATTTAACAATAAAATGGGGAACGAATATATACAACAAATGAATGAAACTCTCAATAATCGCAAACCCCACCAGTAAAAGAGAATAACCAAGGCTCGCTGATGCTCCGCGACGAGGACCTCTCCTCGACCTTCTCCCTCTGCACCCCGGTGGCCCTTCAGGGCGTGAACCTCTTCCAGGGCGCCGGTCACCGCTGGTCGGACATCGGCGGCCTCGACGAGGTAAAGCGCGACCTGGTCGAGATCCTGCACTGGCCGCTCCGTTACCCGGCGGTGTTCAAGCGCGCGCCCGTCAAGCTGCAGAGCGGCGTGCTGCTCTACGGCATGCCCGGGACCGGCAAGACGATGCTGGCAGGCGCCATCGCCAAGGAGTGCGGACTCAATCTCATCAGCGTCAAAGTGAGCTGCTTGCCTTCCGTCCGCTCGGCGGTCCTCCTCGTATATGTTGGATTGCGATGAAATTTTTTTTTATACCGCTGTAGGGAGGTTATTAATTGTCGTTTTGCAGGGTCCGGAATTGTTGTCCAAGTACATAGGCGCCAGCGAGGAAGCTGTGCGCAATGTCTTTGAAAAGTACGTATTGATTGTCGATGTTGAAGAAATATGGTGTAATTATTAAAACGCTACATACTTTTTCAGAGCGGAGAGAGCGAAGCCTTGCGTTCTATTTTTCGACGAATTCGACAGTCTCGCACCCAGGTACATACTATTATCATAAGTAAAAAAGAAACTGCCTCGAAATCAGTTCCCTCGCGAAATAACAAGCTCCGCTTTTGAATACAGACGAGGACACGACAGCACGGGGGTGACCGATCGCGTGGTGAACCAGCTGCTAACTCAGTTGGACGGCGTCGAGGACAGAGAGGGAGTGGCTGTGGTCGCGGCCACCTCGCGCCCGGACCTCCTCGATCCTGCGATTTTGCGGCGAGGCCGCATCGACAAAATGATGCTCTGCGACCTTCCCACCAAGGTATGTACAATGCTTGTCGTCGACCCTCTCGGAGGTAAGGTAATCTAAGCGTGCGCTTCGTTCGTTTCAGAGCGAACGGGAGGAGATTTTGGAAAAACTTTGCTTAATGCAGGACATAAGCACGGAGGACCTCGATTTTAAAGCTCTCGCTGAGCTGACGCCTGGTTTTTGCGGCGCAGACTTGGCCGGCGTAGTAACCCAAGCCAGAGTCAATGCATTGCACGATAATGAAATTGTTACGCAAAGAGAGTTGGAGAAGTATGCGAGTAGCACGAGACCGACACTGAGACCTGCGCAGAAGGAAATGTACGATAGAATGTAAGTGGGAATCTATTAGAATGACGTAAGTAAACGGCTAAGTACTTGCAGTACGAGCTACTGCAATATGCATGATATTCGAGGAGAATTTCAAAGTACTATCCGTTTATTATTTTATAGTTCAAAAAAATCACGTTACTAAGATTAAGTTTTTAAAACTTTTTAGATATTCTGTGTTTGCAAGCATGGAAAGTATTTCTACCCAAGACTTCATCAAGCAAAGAGCAACCTTGGGTTAGAATAACAATTTGGTTCGTCTGTACATAATAAAATGTTTGTAATGTATTTGTATAATACGTTTTTTGCGCGTAATTTGCATTTTTATAAGGGTCATTTACATTGAAATAAACGAGGAACTGTCAATTTTTAATTTTATTTCGATATTGCTGCACTTTCCTCGCTCAAAAAATTATAATTACTTCCCTGCCTCGCCATCGGTCGCCAGCGGTAAAACCTCATTTCGGCGCTCGGAAGCGAAAAAGTGCCGAAAACATGCAGCAATCTCGCTTAACTCTTTAACAAGGATAATAACCTTTAGCCCGGCCGCTCTCGGTCCCGCACACAGACTCCGTCTCTCGAAGCCTCCGCGGCGGCGGCGCCTCTCTCGGTGTACCTGTCTAATGTAACTAAGGAAACGCAGAGCTGGAGGTAGGTTTATTAGCATACGCCAATCTACCCCGTTTCGCTCCACTTCATCCTGCCATACACCTCGCTGAACGCCGAGGGGTTTATTATCTTATGCGTTATAATGGCTGAAGGGGAAGAACTTCATTTACAACGCGACTCCTGCCGCCGCTTCTGCTGTGCTATGTTGAGTCTAGGGCCTCGATCGGGGTATTAATTATTTTCTGCTTTTTCATTATTGGAATTATTCTTTTTTGCCGTTCAAGACTTTTGGGATATTGTTTGTATAAATTTATTACTGTAACGTTTAAACTTTTTGGTCTAAAAATTTTGCAGTAGATTTTTTGTTTCGATAATGAAAGAGTATAAGATATATATTTTATTTTCGGTCTCATTCAAGCTTGGTCTAAAAACTGACTAATTTTTTTATCGGGGTCGAAACAAGAGGCACAAAGAATCGCGCAGTTGTTACATCCGGCAAAAAAAACTGACCATTTTTCCCAGTTCTTCTTTCTCCGTTTTTCCAAAGTCCGAAGAATAGCAACTAAATTTAGCATTTCCGACCAACAAACGAATAAATTAATCCTTATTTTTCGAAAAAAAAAAGACCGCCGTAACAAAACGAACAAAGCCGTCCACAAAATGCATGGAGCGTGTTCGTTTTGCGTCATTGTCTAAGGGGGTAATCAGCTTATCCCGTTACCGGCTTATCCGCCTCCGAAGGAATCCTCTCGGCGCCGAAAAACTCCGAGGCCGTGCCGCTTTTTAGCATGAAAATGGCCAATTATGCGCCTAACAAACTCTCGCGCTCCTCTCGCCTGAGCGCGACGCGGTAACTCGGTTAGCGGGTTGAAGGACATTAGTTAGCGTAAATGCCGGCGCTTGTCGCATTTTTATCCCTGATTACCGGGCGCTTCTCTCCTCCCTCCTACCTCCTTTGCTGCGTCGGATGCGAGAGGGCGGCTTAATCCCGTTACAATCGCGAAAGTCAACTCGCGAGAGAGAGAGAGGCGACGATTGGCGCGATTCTCTTCTTCTTCGCTTCACTTTTCTTCGAGGAGTTCTCCGCGCGCGCCTTTTTTCACGACGGCTTTTCATCCCGCGGCTGAAAGAAACTTTTTGACGTTAAGGCTACTTTTGTCGCTCGGAGGTGGTTGCGCTTTCAGCTGGCTGCTGGGAGCTGGCGGGGATTGTTGAAAAAAGGCTATTTTGAAGCCGTGTAATTTCGAATAAGTTATACGAGTTGGTGAATTGCTGATAATGAATTGCGAGACAGTCTTTACTTGTATTATCGTCGAAAGTATACAAAACGTATTTCCTTATATTTTTTTTTAACTGTACGGTCACTGCGCAGATAAAACTTGAAAGATAACAATTATCAAATAATTATTCTTTACTAATTAAGTTTTTATTATTCAGTGTCAGTCTATTGGCGTATTTTGGATATTTCAGTAAATATTTTAAAGTAACTTTCAATTAAAATCTTAACTCTATGGTGACCAACAATTTTCCACTATTATTAGTTTTCTCCTTAGAGTGAAACTCAGAATCCATTGCAATATGAATACCACGCAAACAATGAAGTTAAACCATCCTCCATCTGGGCACAATATATTACTAACCGCAATTCTTCCTCTGCTTAAAGTGCCAAGTGTGAGGAGAGCATTAATGAAGGTAGTGCAATTAATAAATATTATTAAATTCGCTTTGTCAGTTTTATTTCGCACGGAACTATTATTTTCAGACAAGTTTCTTCTGCATGAAACTGCTTCTCATTTTTTTCATCAGAATGTTACCGATGGGATCGATGATGATGGGGCCGGTGGGAACTATGGGACTAATGATATACCTGCTTCAATTCATCGTGAGATCCTTTAATCCTTTTAAGAAGAGGTCTTGACGGATTGTACTCTGTATTCTCGAAGCCTCAATAAAGAGTATGCGCATAGAAAATCCATAAATATCTCTACAAGTTTCAATTGAAAAAACACGGAAAAAAATTAATCCGCGGCCCGTCCGAAAAGAGTTGGAGCTTCTGCGCTTCTGGGCCGAAAATCGAATAGAGAGGCTGGAGAGCGAGGCAGAGCCGAGAGAGAGAGAGAGAGGCTCCTCGAGATTGCTCGGGAGAAGAGAGAGAAGGCGGATGTCGCCGGTGCAAAGTTAAATTAAATCACAGCGCAGGCAGCTAATATTGTAGTTTATCTGGGCGGGACATTAGCGCGCTGAAATATGCCCCCTCGCGCGAACGGCGGCGGCGGCAGCGAGAGAGCCTGGAACTTAAAATCAAGATCCTCGCAAGTTGCGCGCGCGAGGCGGCATCCTTCCTGCTAAGTCGCGCGTGAAAATACTAATTATTATACCGATTATTAATACGAAAACTTGCCCGCGCGCTCCGACTTACGTATATATATATATATATGTACGCGGACTCGCGGGGAGGGAGCTTCTTTATCTCTCCGGCTAACTTTAAACATATTGTTGCTCAGTCTCGCAGCTGCGAGTTATATATCTCTCGCAGTCCTCGCGCTCTTCGCTCTTTGGCTTTCTTCGGGGGGAAAGGCGCTGTTTCTTTTTTATAACAAAAAAAAAAGGAAGGTCCGAGAGAGGAGCGGGAGGCGAAAAGTCGAGGACGACGAAGCTCCGCGCGCTCGGCGATATTATTTGCGCGGCGCGAATCCTGGCGTGCATAATCTCGTTTGTAGCAATTTCTTGTTTCCATTAGGATGGCCGGCCTGCGGGCGAGATTCGCACCCTCCGAGTGGAGGAGCGCGCCGCGAGAAAGGACACAGAGGCTCGGCACAACGGAGGCTTGTATATATTATGCGCTCTCCGCTCTGTCTTTTGCGCGATTCTCGGTCTCGCTTTTTCTTCGATTGTTGCGCGCGGTTGAAGCGGAGGGACGAGAGAGTTTGGGCTTGAAGTGTGATTTTGAATTTGGGACTTGGCTGAAAGTAAGGAAAAGAAATTAAAAAGTTTCTCGAGGTCTATTGGAAAGTTTAATTATGGATACTGCTTGTAAAAAAGGTTGAAACGTTGTAGCGGTGTTATTATAATAAACTTTGGCAATATAGAAGTAGTAGTTATTATATAAAAGTACGACAAATACAAAAAGTATATATATAAAAGTATAAAAAAATGTTGGAAAAACATTAAAAAGCACTTTCCCGCCTCTATTAAAAACATAAAATTAAATCTAATAAATTAAAAAAAAAAACTGCAAATACCGATAACAAAGTTAAGTTGACAACTAGGTGAGCTCCCATAATTGTTCGGCTAACAGCAATTTCGGAGTACGTCGTTGGCCTTTCTCTCTTATTCGCTCCAGCAACACTTTGGACGAAGGATCGAATGACGCGCATCATCGCCCACAATAACTCGCTCTCTTGCGCCGGAACGCCCGATGTTTACTCCCTTTACTTTGTTTTCCAACAAATTTATGATGCTAAAAGGGAGGGATTTTCGGGTTCGAGCTCTGTTTTTCCGGGAAAATCCGAGCTGCTCGCTGTAAATTGTGATCGGTAATTGTAGGCGTGGAAAGTATAGATCTCTGATAGAAAATCAAATTTTAAACGAATAACCCTCAGAGTAGGTAAAAAAGTCGAAATATTTCAAATTTTTTACTCCAATTATTATTTTAAATAGCGCCGTGTTGCGCGACAAAAATTACTTTCAAGTCCAAGGTTCCTTTTTCATCCAACACAAGTACAATAACTAATTAACTTGCATTTACGTTGTATTATGTAACGCAATTTCCAACTTATATTTTCCGAGGAATTCCGTTATCGAGCGACTAACGGAAAGAAAGAATATCGAGAGAAAGGCGGACCGCGCGCGGTTGAATCGAATGAAAATAAAGCAGCTCTAAGAGAACTATAATTCGATTATCGGGGAGTCTAGATAAATACGCGCTGCGCTTTCCTTTCGATTACACTGAAACAACTTTTCGAAATACAGTTTGCTCTCGGAGTGGACTTTTTCATTCGTCTATTGTTTTTGTTCTTGATACTTCCCTTTGGCGAATAGAGAAACGAGGCAGAAGCGCCTCCTTTATTGCTTTAACACAGTTGGACTTTCATCTCCCGACGCTAATTAATTTTGTAAATTTCATAGGAGAATTATCGCTCCAACGCGTTTAGTTTCTCTTCTATTTTAACAAAAATTTTACGGAAATAAATGTCTCCATCGACTTTCCAAAATTGAAAAGCAACCTAGCCAAAACAAAGCCAGCCCCGAGACCCCCCCACAAAAGCCCCAACCTCGCAACCCGACCGAGAAGCCAAACGCCAGGGGCATCCGACTCTCGAGATCGAACGCTCCTTAGACCGTTCGGCGTTATCGTCGCGGCGGTATACCTATATAGGAAGAAAACAACGAGGCAAAACCCATCTAGTGATTTCACAGGCAATTATGCCGAGAGCCCAGCGGGCGCTCTCTTATTTAACGCCAATGTGCGCCCGGGATGCACGGCTCGACGCGCCGCAGCCGCCGCCGCCGCCGCCGCCGCCCCCCGTCTGTATCCCATTTGCCCGAAATTGTCAATGATAGAATGCCAGATTGAAAACGCCACATTCACCGGCAGTGTGCTCCTCATTTTTACCTTTATTCCCGGGGCCGCGCGGTGTTACGCCCGCCGGGGTTCGCGCACCTCTGCCTCTTTTTCCGTTTTGCTTTCTCTCTCGCGCGGAGATTCGCTTTCCCGCAGCGGAGATTTTGCTCGCGCGTGCAGAATACGGGCTGCGGTAATATATCCTTGTGCATGCACGCGTGCATCCACTCGAGGAAAATGTCCTCTGTGCGCGGCTCTCGACAAAAAGGAAGAAAAACAGACGCGCGCCCTCGAAAAGCCGGCTCGTCAAAGGGAGCTTGGGTCTCTCGAGAGGCGGCCGGAAACTTGGCGTCTCGGTGGCGTCCCTACGGGGACGTCCGCCGAAGCCCCGAACCCTTTTCCTGTTTTGCTTATATTCAAAGCGATGCCGAATGCGGATATATATATATATATGGATGCATCGCTGGATTTTCGCCGGTTTTGAATGGCGGCTCGCTGCGTGAAATTAATTTGCGATAATCTGAGAGGACGAAGGGCAGGTTGCGCTGATTATTTTTGGGGAGAGTCCGAGGCCGGGATTTCATGCCTTGCTGGATGTTGTCAATGCGGGGAAGCAGATTGAGATTAGACGGGGTGTATTGGACGATATTGATTTGTTAAAGTGGATAAAATGTATATAGACTTCGCGACCAGCCACTTTTTCCGTTTTAACTGACTGTTCAAAAAATCGAGCGAACGAATAAATAAATAGTCAGACTTGAGCCAAAGGTATTACGACGAAGATACTGTAATTATAAAAGTAGCGCGCTCGATAAAATATTGTCGGACGATTATAATTCGGCGCGACAATGTCGACAATGTCAGCTAGAATCTCTATTAAGCGGCGAAGTCGGCCGGCGTAATTGAGAGCAATTAATTCAAGGCGCTCGCAAACGGCGGCGTTTTCATTTTCGCTGATGATTCTTGCCCGGGAGAGAGAATAATCTATCTTAAATAAGCCGCCGGGCTAAATCGCGTTTCTCATTCTTTCCTTCCCCTCTTCCTCGCTCTCCTTCTCCGCTCTATTTTCATTTTTCCCTCGTTTTCTTCGGGGTGGCTCCTCTTCTTCGGTTTCGCCGGCGTTTCATAACTACGGGGCTAAAGCAATCTCGCTTCCTCTATGAGGTTAAGATTCAATTACCGCGGTTTTAGTGCGACAAATTTAAAAACAGAAATTATAAGGTAGGGCGAGCTATTAAGCCGCCGTCTCGGTTTATGCGCGAGGTCGCGCGGGATCGTCCATTATTTGCCTTTCGCTCGCGGTGGGGATTAAGCATTGTTTCGTTCGAATCAAACACTTGACGGTTGATTGTCAAATTTGAGTAAATCTGTGGATTAGTGTAGATAAAAGGGATGGGGGAAAATTTACCCTATTTGCATACTTTCTAAAGAGTAATAATATTGCCAAATTTTAAAAACTTTGCAAACTAAGATCTCTTATTTAACAAAACTTAAACAAAGTTTTATATCATAATAAATTGACTGATATCGGTTTTATGCAAAAATATTTAACTATAAAAAAGAACATTTTTTACACACCACGCGTAAAGTGCGTACTGTACTCCCCGCCAGGGTTGTTGGACAAAATGCTCGATGACACCGAGTAGCTAATTTCAGGGCGTAGATAAACAGAAAGTATACCTATG
>UCOM01000894.1:0-57167 GCA_900474385.1 Ormyrus pomaceus
CCTCCCTCCCTCCCGCCCGTTACGCAACACAGATCTTTCTCGAGTTACGGGGGAACGAAAGCCAGAGACAGAGAGAAAAGGGGTAGCGAAGGTAGCCCCAGCTGCAGGCTGCCTGAGAAATGGCCCGTCTCGTACTTTTGCCTCCCTCTCGACTCTAGCGCCGTTAAGCGATATATCAAATCCGGCGGGCCAACTTTTGTCCAATGACACAATAGGTGGCCTTTGAGCTTTTCCCTGGTCCTCTTGTTTTCTCTCTCTCTCTCTCTCTCTCTCACTCTCCCTCTCTCTCTCCCCCGCCGCGCCTCTCCCGGTTTTCGAAGCTCTCGTCATGCACAGAATACCGCGCGCCCGAGCATTTACTTTGGCGGCGCGCATCAGCGGAGATTTATCGCGCGGCGGCGGCGCGCGCCACGCCATTCATTCCCGGGAGTGATTCTTTTTTCGTTCGAGCGCCGCGCGCTTTTTGCCGTGTCGCCGGGTCGAGAGAGTGGGATTGTTAAAGATGCTGCTGCCTGCGAGTGGAAAAGTAGGCTAATTAAGATTATATCGCTCTCGTGGCCCGTGGAAACTTGAGATTTATGAGGAGGAATTATCTCGCCGGTGGAGTCATTGAAAGATAAGCCGTTCCTGAAAAGGCGCGCTCGCGAGCCTGCTGCGGTGTAATGTTGCAACACCGCGAGAGATACTTTATGATGATACAGGCAGCGCAATTTTGTTGATTAGCCGGAGGCGGAAATTGTTTTAAACTTCTAGCTGTGCGCTCTTCGTTACTTATATTTTCTTTTATAGTTCTTGAGTTTCACAAAGGTTTATTTAAAAAGCGAAACCAAGGGAGTAATTAAGTTTGCCAGATTGTAATGTCAAAACGAAATACGAACAAACGAAACGAAATTCGTGTCATTCACTTATCAGATCTTGTTACTTATTACAAAGACATTTGCAGAATAACTTGACGTGTATATTAAAAGATCTTTATTCTCAATAATATATTTTAAAAAATCGCCAATCTTAGACATTGCATAAAAGTCAGAAAGAATAGTTGCCAAGGAACGAACGCTCAATTATATAGAATCAGAACGTACTATTAGGCTGCATCATTTTTTACGGGCGACTGGCAAATGGACGAAAAGTTGGGAGGGAAAATCGGTGCGCGCACTACCTTTTTCAGAGCTCGGCGATTATTCTATCAACGTTAAAATCGATTGTCGATTTTGTCATAGATTAATCGCCAATAAAACTCCCCCCCTAGTTTTCGATGATTTATTACGCTGATATATCGAGGAAAGACGTGTTATTAACTCTGCCTCGAAAATTTTGCATCCCGCCGCCTTCCCCGCAGCATCAGATTTTTTAGTCAAATTATTTTATCAGAGTCGACAGTATTATCAATTTATCGATGCGTCGACGCTATTGATATTTCGAAATCAAGTACATCACTCGTATACGAGCGCATCAAAGTCGGTGAACGTTGCGGTGGGTAGTGCGCTATTTAGTTTCGGGTATAGATTGGCGCGATTGTTATCGTTTGACTATATTTAGATAGTCAGCGAAGGATGACGTAAAGTTAATCAACATTGATGCGAAACTGATGAACATATGACATTTCCACGTATCAAGTTGTTAGAGTGAACGTCAATCATCGGAGCCAGACTAAATTCTGCTGCAGTTATTTGGAAATCTTTGTTATGCATTCTGCAATTCTAGTTAATAGTTTGGAGATTGTACAGTACATACCTGAATATCTTTATGATTGACTATTTATTCGTAAGTGATTTGCCAAACCAGCTACAAATCTGCTTTGGTTTAAATTATTTAGAATTGAACGATATTCAGAAAAAAATTGTAAAATATTGAAAATTAATTTTCTTTAATCAAGTTTAGACTTTTTATGAAAAGAAGCTCAACAAGAAAAATTTCTAAATGAAACTATAATCGAATCAATCAGTAATGTAAAAACTCCCTTTATAAATCTTCGGCGAGAGGTGGAAAGAGCGTGTTGCGAATCCAAAGCCGCTAATTTCATCGAAAGACTTTAATATCGCCGCAATCGGCCGCTCCTTAATTTCCCGCCAATGATCGCCTTCCCACTTACGCTCACCCACGTGAACTCTCCCGGAGCGCGAGAAAAAAAGCCGCCAAAAGAAAAGGGGCTCTCCCGCGTAGTTCCCGGAGGAGCTTTCCCGGATGATAAAAAAAAAAAAAAAAAAAAAAAAAATCTTATAACGCCGAGTTCGTTCCTTAGGCCGCCGCGGCGCGTCTCTTTCCCTCTCTCTCGCGGGGGCGAAAATGATATAGGTTAAAACTACGTGAGCGCAATCGCATAGGCGTGGCGCGGATAAAAAGCCCGCCTCGGGTTAGAGAACCTGGCAGACGGTGTTCTCCCTTTCGTTTCAGTATTCCCTGCATATTCCCGGAGTCCCGGGACTGCCAAATATAAAAACGGAGGGTGCAAATTTTCGGGTAAAATATGGGCCGACCCGTATACACTGGGTTCCGGCAATTTTTGGAAATGCTCCTGCGTTGTATCCAGGAAAATTACTGGTGATATGCGGGCTTATAACGCCCTTATTATTTATCGGCGTAGCACGAAAATCCGTCGTCGAAAATCTTTTTGCGTTCTACTTTTTGCGGTTCTCGTTGATATTTCAATTGACGTTCGAGAAGTGAATTGTGTTTTAATTTTTAGCGAAATTGTAAAAATGTTTAACGAAAATGAGTCAAGTAATAACTTTAGATGAGCCGGACAGAAATAGGATCAAATGTATGTTGCGAGATAATGCGTGAAAAACATTTTCTCGTATATTTTGAAGCATTATTACACGAAATTGCTGCATAAAATGTGAGTAAAATTCCGTTGGATATGAGAAGCAGTGCGGGCATTTGACAGAATTTATCAGGCAAAAAATCAACGTTTATAGGAAAAGAATAGTTTCCAAAACATGTTATGTTTTTTTTCAGAACAGAGAACAACACATGAATTTCGTTATTCAAATATTTTGTTTATAAATCTCGGTGATAAATCATAAAGTGCTAAAACTAGTTATTTTTTAAACCGGCAAAAACAATTTATTTCTTTGCTTCTATTTAATCAACTTTACAAAGCGTTTCTATTTATTATGCCGAACAATTAAATATATATACAATTGCTTCTCACAAACGCACTAATTGCCCGGACATTGAACGCAACGGTTGAGAGCTTAACGTTTCTAATTAAAAAAACGGGCAACTAAATCCAAGGAATCGAAGTAGCGATTAGCTCCAGTCCGTAAATTTCGGTGAAATACAGCGGCAATTCGCCGGCAGTAAAAGGCAGCGTCCGAAGGAGGCGCGCGCTTCCTCATCGCGCGCAGAGGCGTCCTTTCCACGGGGGCAGCGGCAAAATAAATAAACGCCGACGTGCGGGAGAAACGGCATAAATTTAACGGCCAGGTCTGCCGCGCGACAGGATGAGCGTCGTGGCAGAGAGGCCGCTCGCGACTCTTTCTAAGATTTGCGAGGGCCTCGTTGGTGAACATATACCCCGGGAAAAACATTGCCGGGGAAAACGTACTTACTGCCGACGGACAGTGAGAAAACGCCCGATAAAGTTGGGGAGACAATAAAGCTTTTTGTTTGAGATTAAGGATATTGGGGATGTATTCAAAGTTAGGTGTTAGTTTTGGATTTTGATGTTTATGAAGCTGGCTAATTTGAATTTGAAAAATTTTGATTCATTATTTAACGAATTTTGCTTAAATTGCGTAATACTGATGGCTTAAATCTGAAGCTTTTAGAAGTAATAAATGAACATATTATTAAAGTGTGAAAGCTTTTCTTCGTGTAAGGAAGCATTAAGGGTTTTCTTTTGCTATAAAGGAAAGTTATTCTTGTTATACGTTTTACAAAAATAAATAAATAAATAAATAAATAAATAAATAAATAAATAAATAAATAAATAAAAGAGTTTTTGCAAAGTAATTTTTTTTTTATATCGATAGCACACGACTATACCAATAAAATCTATAAACTTTAATTATTTCTGCCGTTTCCAATTTGAAAAAAAAAATACAGTCTATTTTCAAACTGAAACGCGCAAAACAATACAAACAACTATCCTCCGCGAGAAGAGCCGTGAAAGAAAGAAAGACGGATGAACCGACATAAATAAGAAGAGCGAGGTTATTAGAGCCAGCGCAAGAAAGTGTAGAAAGAAAAGGGTAGCAATACAAAAATTCTCGGGGCGGAGAAAGAAAAACTGGTAGAGACGAGAAGGAAGTTAGTAAGTCGAGACGGAAAGGAGGACGGAAGCGCAAGAGGAAGGGGGGGAGGGGGTACAACTGTTGTTCCGTGTCTTCCGGACTTATCGTGCAGGGGAGTGTAAGCCTCGCGCCGCCGCTGCACGAAATATACGGTGCGCCAAGTGTTCCACACAGTATTAGCCCTTTATGACCCGCTCGCGACCTCCCTTACGACCGAGGCTTTTATTTTCTCGTCTTCTGTTTTATCTCCAAGTGAGATTATACACCCAAATCGAGAAAGTAATGATACGCTGCGGAGAATGCTGGGTAGTTTAGTGACTGCAATGTGATACATTGATTATTTTATTGTCGGAGTGTTTTAGAATGACATTAAAGTTTCGTTTTGCAGGCAGACGGTGATTTTATACGTAAATGATAAGTTATACCATGCATTATGCAGAATTGCATAACTAAGCCAAATAATATCCGGAATATTTAAGTATTTAGGTATTTCCGTTTTTGCAATAAATAAATAAATTTTCTCGACAGTTGCAGAAGAATAATAATTAATGTGTCTACAAAAACACAATATGTTTTAGAGTAGATACTGAATTTATTAACAATACTATTTACGATTTGAATAACAGATTTATTTTTCTTGATCCAACAATTTCCAT
Organism: Ormyrus pomaceus; assembly: GCA_900474385.1. Taxonomy (NCBI): domain Eukaryota; kingdom Metazoa; phylum Arthropoda; class Insecta; order Hymenoptera; family Ormyridae; genus Ormyrus; species Ormyrus pomaceus. The sequence goes on from UCOM01000894.1 coordinate 4,895, forward strand.
TTTATTAAACTTTACAAGTCATTTATTTCCCCGACGTGCAGTTTATGCCCTTTCTCCAATAAATAACATTACACAAACGCACTAAACAGCAAACATACGATGACAAGTCATTGGTCAGATCGAGGCCGTCCCTTCCTGCCCCTTCCTGAAAACGACGTCATATTTGCGAACGCTCGCCCCATCAGATCTTCCCCGTCGGACATTTTTTTCCTCATGCGATATTAAGCAGACGCGCATACAGAAAGCCGGGCGTAGCGCAGCTCCGGGACATAAATTCCTCTTCCTTCCGTCTTATCAGTTTTGAAAGTCCCTGCGAATTGCTCCGTCGCGAGGAAAGCGGGGATAATGCCCGAGCAAATATTTAAGATCCTTGTCGCTCCTCGGCATTTTCCTCCTTCCCGTTGGACATTTTCCCTGTTTAAGCGCAGCTAATGCTATATACGTCGGCTTGTAATCTCCTAAGTAGCGTTCGGCTGCGACATCGTAGACGAGCCAGATTTTTCGACGCTATTCATTAACCAGCAAGGAGTTATCATTGGAAGCAAAGCTTCCGTTTGTACACTCGACTGATCATCTCCCGTATTCGTGCGCAATCTCGCTCTGACTTCAGTTTTTGTAATGCCTGGTTGGGATAATGTTAAGGAGTCAGCTTTGTTCTTAAAAATATTTTAATAAGCGCTTTGTTTTTTTTTTTTTTTTTTTAATTAAATTTAATACAACTTTTTTAAGTGCGTATCAGAAATATTTTCTCCTTAAAAAGTGAGGCTTATCGACTCGAAAAAGTGAAGCGTTATAAAACTAAGAACGCGATTGGTTATTAAGCTGTTTTTAATGTTACGTTTTCTAATTTTTATTTAAAAAGAAAGTCTCGCTGAAGAAAACTAACCTGTTGGCCTTTTTCGTACAACTTCCAATCGATCGTTCTTGCTCTTCCTTGAGAGATGTCCCTCAATTGTCTTTCAGCTTCTTCTGGGCACATACACGGTTCCAGGTCTCTACTTTCCAATTTTTTCTGCTTTCCCGTCGCTACCTGTATTATTATAAATCACTTAAAACGTATTTAAAAAGTAAATTTGCTTTTTTTTTGTTTTTTCTTCGCTTTACTGATTTATTTAGGTAGAAAAGTTTCTTTTTATTCAAGTTATATAAAAAGCTATCTTTTAAGTAGATTATTACTTTAACCTTTTGACTTAAAAAATAAATACAAGTAAAAAATACGACTTTCTTCGACGAGTACATTCACGAATTTCCCACCTACCGTCAATTTTTCATCCAACCCAATCCTCCCTCCAAAAAAATCCTCAAACGAATCTGAAAGTCTGCCGCGACGCCCCTACAAGCGCCCTATAAACGAATTCTCCACAAACAAAAGCTCACATATCTCCAGTAGCGGACGAGGGCTTTTTGCACGCTGAGAATGGAGTTTCCGCGGGGCGAGTCGATGGTCTCGAATAGGCGCGCGGTCAAAAGGCGAGACCGCTTGCATCCGGGCTGGGCTTTGAGCGGCTGGTCCCACTTGCTGAGCTCGTCTTGCAACTCTCTGTCGACGAAGAACCACTGCTTCGCCGTTGGTTTCGCTTTTGGGATCTGCGGCGACGACGATGCATTATTCAGATTGGCGCATAAATTTTCATAGGGGCTACGACCGACGCCTCTCCTTTCTGCCTCTCCTTTTTATTGGGGCCTTTGGCCGCCACCGGCGATAAGACACGAAAATGGAAAGTGTTTAATTGAATCGTGCATGTTTCATGGGATTTTTTTTTCGCCGGCTTTGCCGGCCGCTCCGATTTCGATCTAGTTCCCGGAGGTTTTGTAAAGGATTCAGAGCTGTAGTTTGAAGGCTTTGTACGGCCTTAATGTGTTTGCTCCTTGTAATGAGTCACTTTCATTTTAATAATAATGCTATTTTAAATATAGATACAATTTTTCAATCATAAATTTAAATAAAAGTACCAGACGACAGTAAACGATAAATACATTTTCTGAATTAAAAGTGAAAAATTAGCATATTTACTGTGTATGCCAGAGTCCAATCTCGCTCGCCACCAAGGATCTTCCTCTGTGGTTTCAAAAACAAGTGACACTCCATTCCTGGCTGTTTATTCATCGGAACTTGAATCAAACTCGCTTCGTAATCATCCATGAGGTTCGCCTCGAACTCCTTCCTCACAGATCGATGGTGGTACTCGTACGCCTGACCCTCCTTGTTCACGGAGAAGATCCTGCAGTTCTTGCCTCGATTTCGCTCCAGCTTCCAGGCTCTTTCGTCCTCGCCCTCCGGAGGCTTTTTACACGTGCATCGTGGCTCAAGTGGCTTCTCGGCCGAACTCCAGTTAAAACTAAGGTCGCTGCGCGTAACAGTCATGTAGCCGTGGTCGTCGCAAAATGTTAGCAGTACATCGTCGTCGTCGTCGAGTGACTGCTGGTCTTCCCCCTTTTTTTTTGACGGTGGATCTATCAGTTTGAAGGTTGTGTGAGACGTTGCGGACTGGCATTTATGGCACATTCCTCGACTGATGTACAAACTGTCCTCTTGCAACTGACGAAGAAAGATAATTCATATTTGCAGTATAAAAAAACCAGGATTGAGTCGTACACAATTTAAAAATGAAAAGTAAATGATTGACTAAAAGATTAGCTCCTCAAGGCCCATCGATTTTTCGTTAATTTTTCAAGCAAAGAAGCCAGCTCTGAAGCAAAAGTCTGCTCACGAAGCTACCATCATGTACCAACGAAACATGGCTCTCCGTCACCTCAAATCGCCAACGAACAAAGCGAGCCCCTGCAGCAAAAACCCCTCCCATCGCAATCACCTTGATCCGGTCGCGATCCTGGAGCAGCCTCAGCTCGGCTCCGCTCCTTCTCGGATCGAGCTGGAGGTGGAGGCCGCCGGTGCCAGTCGACACGCCGCAGACGTCGCCCGAGTCGCGTTCCACCGTCGCGTAATTCGGATGCTCAGCGCAGTGGTAGGCGACGACCGAGACGAAGCCTTCCGGCTCGTAATAGCCCTCGGAGTACCGCTCCAGCTCCTCGGGCGTCCAATCGCAGCGAGCCGGCTCGTCTTCGATCGCGCAGCCGAACAGCGTGCGCGTACCGTCTGGAATTCGGGCGAGGCGAGGATGAGATTGGTCGGATTTCCGATCTTTCGAATTTCGAGCAGGCGGATTGTTTGGCTGCACCGACGAGATTTCAATGCACCGGAGGTTTCGTTTGCTTGGGTTTTTGGTACGTGAATGTGGCTTTTACGGTGGTGTACTTTTTATTAAGTTTTTTTTTTGTAAAGATTTGCGTAAAAATATGTAATTAAATGAATTCTATGTAAATTTTGACGTTGACTAATACTTATAAGTCAAGAAAATGTGTTGGTAATCGACGCCTTTTACTCGTGAGATATTTTTAAAAGTATTTTGGAGTGGGTCCAAATTTAAAAGTTCTTCCATCAACTGGACGAATTTTTCACTTTTGAGAAAGGAAGCAAAAGTTATTTGCAGCACATGTTTGGAAAATGTAATGCATTTTACACGAAATACTTGTATTTATATGACAACGGATAACTGAAAATGTGCCCTTTTCTATTTTCACGTATTTTCAAAATGCAATAATATAATACCGACAAAAAAATGCAGTGTTTTATCATAAATTGAATAAAGTATTGAAAAACCTTTTTGCGGTCTAAATAAAATATCTTATTACATTATTGCATTCCATTCGTCTCCAAAGAATTTCCTTTGATGTTACAGCTACGTGTAAAGTTTTTTTTTCTCTATTTTATTTGTGATCCAAAAATAGCATTTTAATTTAAAAATACAACGTTCAATAAACCAAGCAAAATTATAGTTTTCCGTAAGATTTTCCATCAAAAACAAAATTCCACTCTTACCTGCACTAATTAAAAGAACCGAAACAAAAGTAGAAACACCAACCTGGAAAATTGACGATAAGTTCGGCGTGCTTATTGAAAAGCATGTCGGTGCCGTCGTCGCGCCTGGCGAACCTCTCCTCGGGATCGTACTCCTCGGCGATGGTAGCTCGCAATCGATCGAGCTCCCTGACGTGGCGGCCCTGCTGCACCTCGTACTGCCGGCCATCTGCTTCCAGCACTCTGTAGTGCAGCGTATCGCAGCCGGAGCGGAAGCCGAGCGATGAGCAAACGGTCCCGCATGATGACTATTGCACAAGCGAATCGATAATTCTGGCATTCAGCCTGTCGCCTTAGAGGCGGCTAATGTTTAGTGCGCGTGCACGCCTCTGCCTTGATGTGTTTGGGATAGCTCGCTTTTCATCTTCGGGGAGAAGCGTTTGGGGGTATAGGGCTTCAATGGATTTTTAAAGGTTTCGTTCTCTACGTACCGGGAGGAATTGAATGGATCGGTGGGCAAGCTTTTTTAAAGTATTGATTGCGAGGATAATAGGCAAAAGGAGTAAATATTGTAGATTCCTACCTCGAAACTGAACGAAGAAAAGTCTTGATCGGCTGCGACGCTCTGTATTAAATCAACGCTCGCCTTCTCGCTCATCGCGAGTGATTGTTCGTAATCTTAAAAGAAACTTTAAATCTGTCAGTTAACGAAGGCAATAGCGCTTTAAAATCGACTTACCCTGATCGAAATTCAGGACGGTAATTATGATTCCGTTTGGTCGTAAAACGACGATTGAACCGTTGTTCAAAAATTTTATGACGTCTCCGTTATGTAAGTACTTCCGATGACTTTCATCCCTTATATTCTTAGATCCAGGTCCGGTAGCCGTGTAATATTGAAGGATGCAGAGCGGATAGTTCAAGCATTCGTATTTCATTGGTTTGATTACCAAACCAGTCGGCCAGGTTATTCGAATATCATAGAGCAATTGGTTGAGAGTTGGATTTTCTAAAAATCATATTTTACACTTATTCGATATTTCTAAGAAAACAATTTAAAAAGTCTCGAGTAAATTATACTTGCGTCAATAAATAATGTATCAATACTATTGGTAATATAAAATAAAATTGATTCAACGACTAATTTATCTAATCAAGGAAGAAAAAAACGTAGAACCTCACTCTGCAAACACTGTAGCTTCTGAAACGCAACAATTATGCCGTTCCCAAGCGCCAAGTGAAAGACGCTGCCTTTATCCAGACGCTGACACCTGAGGCTCCAGGCCTCGACCTCGGGCGGCTCAAATCCGGCCACGCAGGTGGTGACGGTAGTTCGGTGCTTCCTCTCACCGCCGAGCATCCAGCACTCGTGGGTGAGAGCGACGCGCGTGCCGTCGCGCGCCTCGTACAATCGCTGGAAATTGGAAAGCTGAACCCTGCGCCAGCCGCCTAAATCGTAGCCAATAAAGTCGAACGTCCTCGAGGGCGCCTCCGACGCAACCCGAGAGCTCGGCTGGCTCCGCTGGCTCCGCGGACGAGAGCTCGTCGAGCCCCTGGAGCGCCGATCCTTTTTCACTGCCGCACTCGAGGACCGCGAGGTTATTGCCTCGCCCGAGTCGCGGTTCTTTTTACGCCCCGTTGCTGCTGGCGTCTGCTTCGCTAAGGAGGTGTTCAATTTCGATGGAATTTTAAGGAGCTGCACTTTTTCTCGGAAACAAAGGAGGTCAACCTGCGTTGCTTTTTTTTTCATTTGTTTATTAGTGGAAAGTTGTTTTCAGGGAAAAAAGAAAAAAAAAGAGAATTATTGATAAAAGTGCCTCGATACTGTACAATCGTCTTTCATTAATATATTGAATGTTTGATAAAATGGGAGAAATTCGAACTGTTTCGTTTTATTCAATTAAGAACTATTGCTATTTTTGCTCTGCGGCAACCTGCATTTAGAATCTATTTTCATGATTATTTTTACATTTTTTTTTTAAATTATTCACTTAAATGGAGTAACAAGTAGAATACTACCGTGTTTAGTCAGACAGAACACTGACTTGCGAAATAAATAAAATTATTACTTTCCACGTTCTATACTTAGTTGTTACAAACTATTATTCATAAAAATTGCAAAAGCAGATCCTAATAATATTAAGAATTATTTAAATTTCTTCATTATTCTTATACGTAAGATCTGTCGCTTAATTCAAAATCACGATAAAATAAGCGTAAGCTACCACCCTATTGCGAACTGAATTATTATCGCAAAGACAATTCTCCAAGCTATTTACCCAGTGACCTTTTTTTCCCCCCAAATAAAACTGGAAATATACGATCCAAGACCCGCGCAACAAGAATTACATACCTTCGCTCCCCTTCCGATTCTCCTTCTTCTCGGCGGGGACAGGCAACGCCAAGCTCGCAGCCTCGCTCGATTCGGCGGCGACTACCTCCAACGCGGCAGCTTTCAGCGAGCCGGGCAGTATGAAGTCTTGATCGTTAAGCATCGGCAGGCTGTCCGCCGCCTCCTCCCCGACCTCTCTCCGACAGCGCTGAATCATCCCGCCGATCGCCGTCATTCGGCGCTCGTGTTGCGCTTTGATCCAGTCCCGCTCCTCGGCGAGGATGTAGTCGCAGAAGTCGCGCAGGCAGACCGGCGTTCGTATGGGTATCATGACGCGCCGTTCGATTATTTCGTCCGGCTGCTTTCTGGGCTATCGAGCGGCGGGGGAGAGAGAGGGGCGAGTTATTGAAAAACTTTTTCATGGCTGCCTTCTTTTCCTCCGAGTTCGAGTGCCAGGCGAATTTGTACGGACGAGTTTTTTACTGCGAACAGTGCGAAAGCTGCTCGGTTACGGCAGCTTTTTTTTTCGCCCCCGAGGTGGCGAACCCGAATGTCTGGACAGATGTTGGCCGACCGGAATCTTTTACGAGTATACGGAGCTTTCGAAAATTCGACTTTCGGGTGGAGAGTTTTTTTATCGCGGGTGATCAGTTTTTGTTTAGGAAAGAAGTGCTTTGATTTTTTAAGGAAAAATTATTGAACAAATTTTTTTTTAAATACATTTTTTAAATAGAATATTTAATTATCCGGTAACCTTTATTAAATATACACACATTTTAAAAAAACAGTAGTAAACGGAATTTCTTTGTTATACTCCATCATCGTAATACAAAATTCAACAGTGTAATTTTGAGGTCACCGACTTTCGATCTCGAATAAATTATTAAAATTTTGAAATTTTGCTCTAAAAATTAAAGTTATTTAACATTTACAGCCAAAATTTATAAGAAAAAATCCAAACTTAATTATATAAGCAGGTAATATCGATCTGCTTGTTGAAATTTGATTTGTTCGTGTAGTAAAATTACAAAACAACAATGTCGTTTTCAAGTACATAATATTTCTTAATAGCTGTATTAATATCTCATAAGCTCGTAAACTCGTGATTAAAACAAAATTTATTGATTCCTCGAAATGAGAAGCACTCGGAAAAAAGTTTTATTCCAAGCATGTCCATTAAGTAAATGATTGATGAGTAAGCAGCTCGTAAATTTATAATGCGACATGATATACACCCGGAAGATTACCGCGGCATTATTTATGCATTTTGCGACACGTTTACGCGGAAATTAAAAAAAAAAACGCGACTAAAATTCCTCCGCGAAATCAATCTCGGCGGCCTCTCGAGAATAATTCCAATCAAGTAGAAAGGTGTCGATTGTCGGGGACTGACCTCGCGGCAGAAGAGCAGCAGCGTCGAGTCCGTGGGCATGAATTGCTTGACGACGCCGAGACCTCCGTACTCGGCCTGCCGCTGAAAGCAATCCCGAACTATTTGCAGAAAGACGGGTCGGGCGAGTGGCTCCGCGTCCTCGAACTCCTCGAGTGCCATCGGCGCCGACCGCCAGTCGTCCTCGCGGACCGCCTCGACCGCCGCCCCGGAGGAGTCCTTCGTCGATTCGGTCACTCCGAGGCTCTCGCGCACGTCGATGAGGCCGAACAGCGGCGGACAGGCCTCGAAGTTCTTCAGCGTGCGGCTGCTCTCCGACGGCGTCGCTATCGACGCTGGCCTTAACGAGCCGAGTTCGCTCGGCTGTTTTAAGTCCGCCGATTGCGTCGAGGCGGACTTCTGCTGCCTGCTCGGAGATAATTGGCACGTGCAGGTTTCCGCTGACGCTGAGAAATGCGTTTTTTAACGGTAGGGAGAGGGTGAGGGTATTAAGGATGATAATAGGCGTGGAATAATGATTATTGGTAACAGTTATGATAATTTAACTTTACTTAAAAAAAATCAATATTAAAAAAAAGGAATTTCACTAATTTAGCATTCAAATTCTGGTCTAAGTGAACAATTTCTTACTGGTAGTTGAAACAATCTCTTCCTCATCTTCTTCAATAATATTACTTAAATTAGACTTCATAATCATCTTCGAGGGCGTTGATTCCGGAACTATGTATATTTCGAAATCATAGTCATTTTCACACCCTTTTCTTTAGTTCGTTTAACAATTGATAATAATCAATATTACCCTCCTGTTCATGCGCAGAGTCTATCTCGTTTGTAGAAATAAGATCGCCTAGAATGGTACTCTTGATTTGCAGGTCTTGAGTTGTTTCGCAACTATGTAAAGAAGTGCCTTCTTCCATACCAACAGACTTTGCACTCAAGTCAGGTAATTCAGATTCTTTCGAATTTTTTAAATAGCTTTTGATAACCTTTCTGCAAGTCAGAATATTCAAAAGATGATTCGCTCTCGGTCGTTCAATGCCTTCCATTTCGCAGCACTTGAAAATTCCAGCCAGGTGTTCCATGCAAAACCTCTGCAAAAAGATATTTCTCAACTTTCTTCACCATTAAAACCCTCGCAGCCCTTTCTCAATTAGCCGAAAAACCTCACATCTGTTTCGTTGCTGCCTCGCCTGGCCCTGGCAATCCTGGGCTCCTCGAGCAGCGCGACTTTGCAGCAGACGAGTTCCGAGTCGTCCTCGGCGAATTTCCGACATCCCAGCCTCTCCTGGCTGCTTATCGCCTCGTCCTGCTCCTCCGCGAGCTGCACTTCCTCCTCCTCGTCGTCGCAGACATTAGCAAATCGCGCGTTCAGCCCCAGCAAGTCGCCATGAAGAATTAATTCGAGCTGGGGACTGCGCTCCGGCCTTCGAGGCGGACGTTGAGGTGGAATCAGTCCATATTTCAAATTCAATAGGTGAAGTTTCTCCTTGAGACGCGTGAAAGCCGCGGAGTTCTCCGCGCCTAACGAAGCCTCGTCCGATGCATCCGCCTCGTCGTCGCTTTCACTCGGGCAACGCGGCAACGCCGCAGCTGCAGCTGCAGCCGCAGCTTCTAAAGCTGCGTGATAATGATTTTAAGTTGTAAGAGATATTTTGAGGAGGGAATTTATGAGCTTTAATAACGCGCGAATGCTTTTTTTTCGGAAAAAATGGTATTAAGTAGGATAGATTTAATTGTTTAGTATAATTTCTTTAAAGATTGCGAACATTACTGATTCAGAATTATTTTATTTTGTTTGCTATGTATGTGTAAGTTTAGTTTATTTTGTATTGCCATATTTGAGCCTGCAGTTCTGCTGAAATATTGAAATGAAAATAATTGACGAATTTCACAATGATATTAAATTTAATTATATTGTCACAAATTGACGCGCGCGAAAGAGCGTTTCATCAATCAATTTTCAAATCAATCCTTACCCACGTGATGATATATTGTATTTTTTATATTTAAAAAATATATTATATTTTTTAAAGTTAAAAAAAAATGCATTTTTTTTATTACAATTCTAGAAACATCTTTTCTCGCGTGTCCTAATTCTAAAAGTGACAGACTACTTTGACCCAAAACCAGAAAGTTCGCATCTCTACAACTAATTTTCGCCATAAATCACATAATAGCTCACTCCTTAGCTCATCTCACCCTCCTTGAACTTGATATTATCTTCGACCTGTTGCAAAAGGGCCTCGAGCACGACGGGCACCGAGGCGCACTCCTCGGGCACGCGCCGCTCGAACTCTTCGTAACTGGACATCCTCGGGCTGTCGGGTCGCTGCTCGAACACCTCGATCACCCTCATGCTGTTCAAGTAATCCGAGTGAGACTGCAGGGTATCGTGCACGTCGAATAGCGAGTACGAGGCGCAGTCGTAGATGTCGGAATCGCGGAGGGGCACACGGAAGAGCTTCATCATCACTTCCACGCAGGTGTCGCCGTTGAAACCGTCCCAGAAACTCAGGCGGCCCTGAATTTGGCAGGATGAATCCTTTTTGGTACTGGAAGGAGTTCGAAGTGCAGAGATTTCGAAAAATGGAGGCTAATAGCGAAGGAACTTTGTAATGGAATGAGATTTTTTAATAGAGTAACAGAAAGTCGAGGTGAAATAAATATTTTGGAAAACTGGTATCGATTTAACATATTTAATGATTTTTCCTTGTTTTAATTGTAAATGTGGAGAACTGTTAAATAAAATTAGAAAAATCCCCGCTTTTATGACCCCCATTACGTTACCTTGTATATTGACACGAAGGCACAGGAGGAGGATATAATTTTAATTTTTTCTCCACAACGTTGCAGATCGACGACCGACTACACGAACATAAGGTAGATTCGAGTCTCAAAATGCAATACAACGGTACTCCAACTTTAATTAGTTCGAGGGGCAGATCCGGATCGCGAAATCCCGTCAGGAGGATGTACAGATTCGGACCTTTGGGATGAGGAGGAAATGTTAAGGAAGTTTGGAATTGTTTTGTAACAGCTCTAGAATGATTAATAGATTCACTTATGAAATTATAGCGTTTAATAGAATAGAATTTTAAAAATATGGTCTTGCATCAATTAAAGGGTTTATTTTCATTCACTTTTCATAAATATTAAAGTGTTTTAAATAAATTATTAAATTTTCCCTATCCTCGATCAACTTTATGTTTTATTTACGTGTTTTTCAATATTGAAAATATATATCGATATTCCCGAATTAAAATAAACAAAAGAACCACAATTTTTTATTGTATAATATTTCGATTAAGAATATGGAAAAAACGAATTTTTTTAACATTTTGAAGAAACAAACGTCAGTTTTAAAAAAGTCGTTCTGGAAAGGAGAGATTGACAATCGTCTTTTCCAAAATTAAAACGTATCCATTTTCATCAAATACTCGCTAGAACGACGAGCAATTCAAAACGGACTCGAAGCTCGTCTCAGCCGAAAAAAAAAAGCCTCACCGTCGCAAGGAGCGTCATCGACGTACACGATGTCCCTCCACTCCTCGCCGCGCATCCTGAGAGTGGAGTTGGGTCTCCTCGCGGCGGGGTACGAGGTGTTCGGCCGCGACTTTTGATGCTGCGGCTGCTGGCTTTTTCCCTTGGCGACCTCCTGCATCATCTGGAATTCCCGCTCGATCTCCGCCGCCGCTTCGACCTCCGCCGCGTTTCTTGCCTCCGCCTCGAGCCGCGCCTCGTAAATCATCCACTTGATTAGGCGGGCCTGGAAAAACGTCGGACTCGAGTCGCCGCACGCTCGCAACGCTCGCTTCGCTACCTCGCGGATTCTTTCCAGGGTCTCCGACGCCTCCGCCGCATTGTCTCCTGGGTTGTTTTACGAAAGAGAGGGCTGAGTTGGTATTGGAGTGCCTTGGAAAGGCGGTGTTTAATATGCTTTTTTTATTTTGTTATATTTTTATTATTCTGTTTAATTATGTAATATCGTTGCGCGAATGGTGAAAGAATAATCATAATCATGTTGCGCCATAAATGTGCAATAAAAATATTTTAAACTTGTTAATGTATGTAGAAAGTGATTTAACAACGTCTGCTTAATGCAAGCACGAAGCATCAATAAAATTCCAATCGTATAATTTTTATTCGTGCTAAAAACTGACGGATACACCTGTCGGCTTGTCGACAATGCAAAATGTGTTATCAAAGCCCGTCTCATAAAATCAGTTAAATATTCCGCGAAAAAATTCTAACCTTTGTGCAGTAATTCAAATTTCGCTGGCTTGTGAATGCTACCGACCAATTTTTCGCGACTTACGACGTAAATCATTTTTCTGTAGCCATTCTCGCTCGCTTCGTTTAACATCGACGTGTACTTTAATTCGTTTTCTTGCGTTTCCACCAACATAACCACAATGCAGCGCCAGGTTTCATCGTTGATTGCGATGTCCTCTAAAACGTTCAGATTTTGCAGGACGCTCTCGCTTGATCTGCACGTACTTTTTGAATCTTTTGAATTGTACGATTCTCTCGAATTTTTTCTTGAACTTGCGGACATTGTTGATTGGGTAAAATATTTTTGAGGACAACAGTATAACCTAATTATTATTGTTTATTTCGAGGATTAAAGTACAGTGCAGTTCCACGTGAACACTTCGCTTTGAATAAGTGACAGTAGGAACACCTTTTTATAAATAAAGTAGTAAAATAGTAAACCTTTTTTGAGGAAAATTTTGTTAAAATTATATAGTTAAGAAGTATTATAAATTAGATATTTCAGTAAAAGTCGGAAAAACAAGTTCTTCGGAAAAAGGAAAGATACAGAAGTCGAAAAAAGAACTGATTCGAGGCGGTTGCCGCGTAATTTCGTGGGTCGTCCACTTTGTCTTGAGCCCCGCTTGAGTAAAAGGGAAAATTGCCAACCGGAGAGAAAGGAGGGAGGCTGATTTTTTGCGCCTCGTGTCCGCGAGGCGCATTTTCCTCGGAACTTTCCTCTGCTTTACGATCGGGGCAAGTTTCGGCTCAACTTTCGCCGATAGATAACGCGGTCTGCGGTATGATGCGGCTTAGAAAAATGTGTTGCGGTCGGGAGGGATGGGCGTGAAAGGTATACGATTCTGCCGGCTGATGAAGCTAAGTGATCGTATTTTCTGCTCCTAATGCGCGGTGCTTGGTTTTTTTTCTTATTTCGCCGAGATTTATCATCAGAGACAAAAGAGTTATTTTTTAAGAAACGTTTTGCTTCGAGATATAAACTGCGTTATTTATTGGCTAAGCGAAATGATAAATATTCCAATAAAGTTTTATTTTCATGAGAACGAATTTTAACCCTTTATAAATTTATAAGCATTTTTATTTAATCATTCGACCCACATTTTTCACATCTTTCTTAACCGCATTAGAGAGTTCTTATGAAAATATAAGTATAAATGTACTTGTACAGATTGTACAAGTTCTCCTCAAACTTAAATACTTTCTGTTTCGAAAAACACGATTGAACAATCTAAAACACTACTATACTGCATGCACGAAATCTTAGACGGAATAGAGCACTCCCATCAGCGTAGCTCCGGTTGCAGAATTCAAAACACGCCCGCAAAAAGTCACTCCATTCTCAGCATCCAATCACATTACCGTAAACATCCACACTCTTCCGTCGTAGTAAGCGAGCGAGGAACGCACAGCCGTACTTCCCCCTTCGATGCGCGCGCGTAACAGCTCGAAAAAGCGCGTCTCCGCCGATAAAAACTCCGGGGGGAGACAAGAAATTCGAGAGTGACGTATTAGAGGCAATTTAAATTACGGCGCCACAAAGAAGCAGCAGCAGCAGCAGCAGCAGAGAGATGTTTGCAGGGAACGGCAAGTTTCGGCGTGTCGCAAAGTCAAACCGAGCTCGCATGGAACGAGCAAACATCGAACGCGACGAGCAGCGAGATTGCCGGTCCCTCATTTTCGAATTCAATTTGGACGGCGAGTCTCTCTCTGCTCGTATCGCGAGCGCTGCCTTCGCTCGGCTGTTTCTTTATATCAGACGTGCTTTGAGCTAATTCCTTGATGCTGTAATTAGAAAAAAGTCGCGGAATTTGTACGTCAGCTTTGTTGATTTAGACGGAGTTCTGCGAGGAGGTCGCGAATTTGTCGACTGATTTTGCTAAATATGAAATGAACTTTCCGGAATGTGGGATAGCGGGCTTCTTGTTTGAACATTCTGGCGAATTCATGTTGCAAGATTGTATATAGGTATTATTATAGCAAACTATATAACAAAACAAAAGTTTGATATACATATTTAAACAAGTTTTTATCAAAAAATGGCAAAACTGATTAGATTTTGTTCCTAATGTTTATCAACTGATAGAAAAAAAAATGTTGTTTAAAAGTACCGCTAAAAGTAAGATGCGAGCTAATTAACCCTATTAGAAAAGCCAATTAGCTTTTTCAAAAGGCTTAACTCTAATTTTTGTTAAAATAAAATAACAAATAAGTAATACATATAGTATATTTTATATTTATTTATGTAGAGGAACAATATAATAAGGTCATGACATAAAAAAAGGAAGTTTCTTTTTCCAGGTCTGGCGTTGGAAAAGAATATACCTTACAAACTAAGAACGAAAAAAGTTTCGCAGACTTGCTCTCGTTTCATATTATCAGATAGAAAAAATAACCATTTTTCTGTTTCTCGATATTCAATCTCTGAACCCTTTTCCTCATCGAATTTGAAGTGACCATTTCCAACATTCAATATTCGCGTACTTATACCTTTTTCAAATTCATCGATCGAGAAAAAAAAACACTCAACGACTGCAGCAGGAAACTGTTACCAGCAGCTAGCCAAACACCAAAGGTACAGCGAATCCATCTCGAAATCGAAGATATAGCTTTCCATCGCAGCGGACGCATAACGGAACGGTCAGCGACTCTGGGTGGCGGCTCTCAATCTAACTGTACACGTCCGCAAGTTGGTGCCCCCCGTGCGCTCTCGGCTAATGCCGTGTTCCATTTATAGCCGGGACGTGTAACGACAAAGGCTGCCGGAGAGAGAAGCTGCGGTGTGGCGATTTAACGGAATCCCGCGCGCAGCTCTCTCGCGATAGTTTTGAGTTTGGAGCGAGTCTATCCGTCTCGCTCCGGCCGGCCGCCGACAACGGCGCCGCTTCAACGACACGAACCAGTAGTTCTCCCGATTGCCGTTCTAAGTGTGTCCGCGAGCATTTGCGTGCGCCTGGATTTCGCGACAGTTTTATTCACTTGCCGTTCTGGGGGTTTGTTTTTTTAGACTTTCGTGGGATTCGTTTTAAAGAACGGTAACTTCGTGGGGTTCTTGAGATTTTTATTCATTTAAACTTTGGAAAATGCGGAAAAAGTATATTCAAAACGTTACTGACGGTGACGGGAATTAAGAGTGAATCGAAATTATTGAATAATTTTCAACGTTTAATGTTCCCGCGAAACTATCTTAGAATTCAACTCCTAAAATACATGCAAATTCAATTTAAATTCTAATTTCAGCTCTGTTTTTGTTCTCGGCGACTCTTCCCGTCTCCTGGCTTTGCTCTCGGCCCTGGTCTTAGAATGTCTCACGGTGGACCAAACTAAATAGCCATATTCAGCTCGCCGCACCGAGTGAAAGCGGAAGCGGGAGGGAGAAGCTCGTTTCCTTCCTCCACGGGCGCGTCTTTAACGCACTCGACTCTGCCGGGCAAGTCGAGTGTCGAGGCTTCAAAGGCTTCGCGTGTTTATCGCTTTACGGACTGCGGTTGCCGAGCGACTCGCCAGAGATTCTTCTCTCTTTGAGCTTATATTTGATTTGCTTTTTGCTCTGCGCCGTCAACTTGGGGAGTCTATTCAGTCGAGCGACGAGACGTTTTTATTTACTTTCCTTTCTTTATGATTTTTTGCAATTAATTAATCGAGCGGTCGTGCCGCAAGTTTTAATGCGTTGTTTATAAATTGAATGAAAAAAACTTATAAACTGTTTATTTTAAAGCGGTGTTGGATTAGTAAAATAGTTTGTACGTCATAAATTACACATTTTATGCATAAAATTTTACTTCAATCCACCAGAGAGATTGTAAATTGAATTCTAGATTTTGGAAAATCTGAAAATGTTGCAAAATATTATAAACTTAGCTGTAACTGTAGTTACTGAATTCATAGCAAAATATGTCTCCAACTCCATTTGATAAATATACAAAATTTTGAGTTATGTGTCTACTCCGAAGAATCCGCCATTAAATTATCTATCATGAAAATTCATAAATCTAAAACTTCCTTCCCTCCGCGATTCCAACTGAGAAATACAATTCGAAAACGAACGCAAGGTCGCAAAAAATTCAATCAACATTAAAAGCATTTCCCAGCCAGACGTCTTTCCCTCGTCTACTCTCACCTTCGCGCGCGCAAACGAACATATTCCGCAATTAGAAAATTCTCAGCCGGGAATTTGCCTTCGTTTCGCCAACACCGAGAGGCGCGAAAAATACGTAAACACACATATACGGGCGAAGAAAACAGCGCGCCTGAGAAAAGAAAAACTGCGAGGAGTAAAAAAGCCGAGTTTGAGAAAGTGTGTACACGACGAAAAGAGCTCGCTGAATATAGCCCTAAATATTTTTGCCGCGCGCGGCAATTTCGACGCGCGGCGGCCGCCTTCTGAAATTTCCCGAGAGAGCAAAAACAGCGCGAGAAAGAGAGAGAGAAAGAAAGAGAGAGAGGGCACATAAATAAAATGAACGGGCGACGAAGCTCCGGGAATGAAACGAGGCTAACGAAAGCCCTGAATAGGGGTCGATGCTGCGATGTGCGAAAGCGGTCCGCGAAGGACAAAAAGGAGCGCGGGAAAAGGAGAGCAAGTTCGAGAGACAAAGATGAAGATGTGACTATGAGATATAGGCGGGAGAACAGAGGAATAAGCGAGGGAGATGCTGAGATGGATGGAAATGAGGGAATATCTTCGTGGGAGCTTATCAACGGTGGAGGCTGCGTTTGAAAAATCTCGTAAATGATCTCGGCCGCGAAGCGAGAAGTGCGGGTGAATGAAAGAATTTTGAATTAGACAAGTTTTTAAAATGCGAATTCAAATTTTTTTATTTTAAAAATTTCGCGTGTTTATAAATCTTAATTGACATATTGAATGTTTAATTTTTACTTTCATTCTTTTAATTATTTTTCATCGAAACAAACGGCAAAAATCTTTTCTTGTTTATAATAAAACAATAAAGTAAAATATTATTTTCAAAGCAACTCCGAAGTTTCGTGTGGACTTTTATTCGCGCCGATTTGATTTCCTAACTCGGATACATCATTTCCGATAAATTTATATTATCTTGATGATATGATAGTGCTTTCATTTCGAAAACACATATCGATAGACTATATTACAAATCCATTTACACGTGTCAAAACATGTTTTGATTGAATGATGAATCGTGTTATGTATATTCCACAAGCGAATAAAAATACTAGACATTGCTAAATAAATAAAATTCTCATTGTACTGAAAAGGATGCGTTTGAAATTTTCCATTAAACGATTCATAACTAAAGCTAAGTAGAATATTTACTCATTACCTCGGAAATGACCAAGCTGCATAATTGTAAAAGGTATATTCTCTGAAAACGATAAATAAACAGAAGAAATAAAGTGGCCTGGTTAATTCAATTTCATAACCGCTGTCGGCGCTCCACATTTCCAGCACGTCCGCGACGCCGGGGCCGCAATATATGTAAATCGTTATGGGATTTATTGTGTCAAGCTGGAAAGGAGTCCTTGCTGGATATACAATCGACAGGTGATGCAGTCGCCGCGGCATAAACAAACGGACGCTTGGCTTTTAATTAAACCTCGAAATTAAAAGAGTACGCGCGACTCCCTCGACAATCGATTTACGCCTTGATGGGTTTCAATTTCTCGGAATTGCCGGCGACTTCTTTCCTTTTTCTATTTGGAGCCCTCCAAAAAGAGGACGATGGGATAGACATGAAGCGTTTGGAAAATGAAAATTCCTTCCTTTATAAAGCCCGTAAGTAAATTGCTTCGTTTTAATTCGAGCTGAGAATTGTTTTCTTGTTTTGGAGAACTCTTTTTTGTTACGTCTAGGACATACTTCCATTTTGATGATTAACTCACTTAACTCTTTAAAGCCCAACGGTTTCGATCGAAACCACTTTTGCATTCAAACGTTCATAACTTTGTCAAAAATCAATATATTTTTGATTTATAGACGCCAACGACTCACAAATTTATATTACTTGGTAAAAAAAATTTATAGTGCAATAAATTAATAACAATTTTGTAATTATAATAATATAAACAAATGAATGTTTGTGGTAAGAATTGAAAAAAAATTATTATCAAATTACGTGGAGCTAGACTCATAAAAATGATCACTCGGATGTTTTCGGGATCGCCGATTACGAATCCGATGTCAGATTTTCAAAATTTTCAAAATTCAATATGGCGGATGTGACGAAAATTACGTTACTTTAAAAAAGTCAGGCCTTAAAGGGTTAAAACGAACTTTCTAATAATATTCTAAAACAAAGTTTCGAAATAAGCGTAATAATTGAACTAAATTATTCCTTTAATTCGTATTATCTGATTTACCAACAAAAAGCCCCGAACGCAGCACCATTTAAAAAGCCGTGTTTCCTTCATTTTCCAGCCGACGAATTAGTCAATTGTGCTAATCGCGCGACAAAGCGCACGGCAGAATGAAAAGCAAGCCAGAATTTCTATCTTCTCAGTTAACACCTCTAATGTGCACATACTTCCGGGGCTTTTGTCAAGCTTGTTTCCTCGCCGCTCAGTCGCGCTCGACAAAAGCGACTCTAAAAAAAAAAAGACCGCACAAAGCATAAAGAACGGAGGAGCGCGCGCGCTCGCGATCTAACGTTGCTCAAAAGAGCATCCCATTCGAGGTCCTCGCCCGCTTGCAAAAGAGCGAGACAATCGCCAAGCATAAAGGACTCGGCTCCATTTTCTCGCGTAATAAGGACGAGTGTTCCGGCAGATAGTCAATGGCTCCGTTTGGAGGGATTAGAACGCAGGAGAGAGTGAGAGAGAGAGAGAGAGAAGAGATCGTCGGGGTAGATACTCTCAATGGCGTTTCCGCAATATGCCGATGTAACGTTCCCTCTCGCTCCTCCTGGCTTAACCTACATTACAACGCTTGATTCATGCAGCCGAGCCTCGACGCGCGCCGCCCCGCACGAATCCTCAGTGTTAACTCGCTTAATGGCTGCTCCCTTCCTGCTCTCTTTCGCTTTCCGAAATCGAGGCGAACTGAGTGGGAGCAGGTATTTTCTCGTTCAACGTCTCGCTCCAGGCGAGAACGTCTGGAGTTTAATTGATTTTATTTATTATGAATGAAGACTGAACTTTATTTATTAGTCCGATGAAAGTCCAGTATTCTTTATTTTATTATCTCCGCCAATTTTCAATGCTAATTAGATCGGAGACTTGATTCAATTATTAAAAATCAATACGTTAGCGTAATATGTGTAAATTGATTATAGATTTCACGTGGCACACATTAACTTTCCATTCGCACCTCGTCAAGTGCTATAATTATATATATTACCAAAAACTACATCGATATAAAGTCAACGCTCGGTCTGGCATTAGTAAGAAAATCAATCAGGTCGAACTCGGGCCGTTGACGTTCCCATCGGCGTGAAAAACAAGAGACTATTAAATCTGATCGGGTCACCTGCCGAGTCGCGATTAGCAGGGCGTGTAATTACTCCGCTGTTAGGAATTTACGCGAATAACGCGCCGGCCGCGAAACGGATGACGAGCGATAATGCAGGGCGGTAATCTATTGCACTTGACCGTTCGCCCGTTGGCGAATAATCAATCGCTAGCGGCAATGTTCGCTTGGCCGCTGACGATAGTCTACGTCAAAATGCGCCCATTCGTACTGCTACCTCGATCGGCTGTCACTCATTGCCCCTTTTTTTACGCCCGTTGCGTTATAAATTTTGGTTCGAGTGCGAGAAGTGGGCGTTTTTGGAGATATTGGAGAGGGTGTAAATGCGCGTGTATTGCGTCTTGATTGGAGGATGCAATGATTTTGAACGATGATTTTATGGATTAAATTTGAACTCAAAGAGCTATTGTTTATCAAAATCGTTTTCTGTTAAATTCTATTCATAACAGTCACAAATACAAGTGCTGATAATAACTTGTATTAATCCTCTACTATTTATTATTACATATTCCTTTGTTTTAGTTCGTAGACGAAAGTAAACCATTTATTTTATTGTTTCAATCACGTGTAGCTTACATAAAACGAGCCATTAATAAGGATTGATCAAATAACTTTTCCACTACAAATCCAAATTGCCGAATAATCCTAGAACAAGTGAATAATCGCAATATCAAGTCGAGCCCTCGTAAGCAGATTCAAAACTCAGTGCCGGGGATCAGGGAGTAAAATAGGAAACGTTTGCGTCTTCGTTCCCTAACAAGTCGGCAGTCTGTTACCGTCCCGAGGAGGCGATATACGACGCCTATTTCAGATGCAGGAAGCAAGTTACAGGAGACGAACAGCCCGGGGAGCCACGCTCGGTGTTATATTATCGGAATCGGATTTTATGCGACACTGAGTAGCGACAGGGGCTCCCCGTACCTGCAGCGCCGCCTCTCTCTCTCTCTCTCTCTCTCTCTCTCTCTCTCTCCTGAATACGTATTCCAAAATATTATTCTTCGAAGCCCGAATGCGATAAGTATTAATTTCCCCTAACGTTTTCCGATATCTCAAAAATCGATTCTCCGGAGATTTGAATTTTCCTACGTGCGCCGGCCGCCGGCTGCTTCGTGAATCTTGATATCGTCGAATCCTTTTGCATTTTAAGTGATTATTTGCGCGAGAAATTTCTTTCGAAAAATCTGTAGGGCTCGGAATGGAATTTCGGAGGTGCAACACGCGCGGAATCTAAACAAATCTTTTGACCTGTAATTAATTTAGAAAGTTTTCAAGCGATTAGTAATAGAAAAAGTTAAATTTACGTAGAAAGCTACAGCCAATAAAAACCTGCTCAAGTAGAGAAGTAGATTTCTATCAATTCGGTATTAACTTGAGGTTGATTGATCTATTACCCGCTCGATATATAGTACGTTTTACAGTACAATTTACTTCAACATGAGAGTTCCGGAGCTTTACATTCATCTTCCTTCGTTAATCGTATATTCTACACACCGTTAAATGCGTAAAATAAAATTTCAGCGGCACCTTCGGTAATTCATTTTTCAATAATCTTTATTATCAACGGAATACCTCACGCAGATTAAATTTTCCGATTGCCCCATAAATCCGATCCAACGCCGACATCAGGCCTCCGAAAAAC
This sequence comes from Ormyrus pomaceus, assembly GCA_900474385.1. Classification (NCBI taxonomy): domain Eukaryota; kingdom Metazoa; phylum Arthropoda; class Insecta; order Hymenoptera; family Ormyridae; genus Ormyrus; species Ormyrus pomaceus. Next base: position 25,825 of record UCOM01000894.1, read on the forward strand.
GAAGTGTCCTCATAAATATCATCAAACTAACATTTAACATTCTCAATTCTCGATTCGCCGGCGATATTCATATTTCCACCGGCGCATTTACCCGCGAATATTTTTCATCCATCCGCTCTTCATAACGTTTAACGCCGCGGCGCCGGACACCGGCTTTATTTATCTATTGTTGCATCATTTAGCCGTATCGAGTTCTCGCGTCCGCGCGCAATTCCTGTTAAGCGTCGACGTGCGTCGAAATTATTGCCGGTTCCCTGCCTCCCCTCCCCTCGGGAGGGGAGGGACACCTATACAGTAAATAAGCGGGCCGCGCGCTCCTGTAAAATGCGAGCGCGAGTAAATAAGCGACGGGGAGACATTCGCCGCGTGATTTTACCGCCTGCTTTTGAGAGAGATTAGTCCGAGGAATTTACTCGCGAAAATAAAATGGGAGCAGGGACGCGCCCGGAGAAATATTTGCGCGAGAGGCTCGTTCACGCTCGTCGCGCGCGAGCGACCTCGCGCGAAGGAGAACGAAGGCACGTGAATGCGAGAGAGGCAGGAGCGGAGTAATGCGTTTGACAGTACGGAGCTGCTACTTTCTTATTTATGTGGCTTCGCGATAAATGAGTTTCAACGTGAAAATATACTGAGTGATTTTTTAAAAATATTTTAATGCTTAAACTTTTATTGAAGCAATTATTATTCAGAGCTACCCTTTTAAAAAATTGAAGATTTAATTTAACAGAATCAAACGCTGCATCGAAAAATCAATGAATTAATAAATTAAATAGATCAATTTAATTTAAAAATTTTCCTCCAATCTAATTAGCCTCAATAAACGAATTGATTCTACTTAAACGAAGTAAATTTAAAAACCCAATTTTAAGATATAAAATCTAAAAATCTCCCGAGCGATCAATCATTTTCCCGAGAGTGCACTCTATAAAAAAAAAAGGCGCGCATTCCGCAGCAATTTCCAGGATTCAAATCGGCCGGCAGAAGCTGCGCTGAGCGACGTTTGTCTTACCTGTCGATTCGCGGCGGGGCCGATCGCCGCGGCGGGAAATCGCCAAAGTGCCGATATCTCGAGCCGCGGCGACGCGAGTCCGCAGTTAGCAGTAAAAGTCGAGAGCGATAGTAGGCGAGTATATCGGGTAAAGGGCGCAGGCCCGTTGGCAAAGCCCGCACGCCGATGCCAGATTGCCTCGTTCGGATATAGCGGGCTTACTTCGCTCTCCCTCCCTCTCTCTCTCTCTCTGAGCGCCGATGAACAAACCCGCTGCAATTGACTGCCCCGAGGCCGGAAAGGACTTCCACGGCCGATGTCGTAAGGGAGATTATGTAGGGCGTTTGACTGAATGGTAAATCACGAGTTTTATTGTTTCGTTGATGCGAGGGCAGGGAATGGTGTTTGCTTGCTGAAGATTCGAATAGATGCGTTGTTAGCGTGTTTTAAATGAAGATATGTGAAATGAATTTTTGAGAAATTTTTCTCGTTTTAGTAAATTGCTGAAGTTCGGAGGAAGATTTCTTGTAGTCGGCTGTGCTGAAAAATGATGACTCTGAATTTTCTTGCAGCTCCTTAAGAAATACAGATCTCGAAGAATTTACGATAATTCTTCTTTATTCTTCGCCATATACTTCGTTGTTCAATAGAATTATCTGATGGTAAGGTTCGTATGGATCATCAATCCGTTTACTCTTCGTCCTAAGGCAGCTTGATCCGTTGTCAATTCCAGCACCTTTTCATAGTGCCAATTTAATCATTGCTCTTGTGAATCAAGAACTACTTTTGAATTTAAATTGAACACTTATGTATTTTTTAAATTTTGTTCGCTTGAATAAAAAATAATTTAATATATCTTAAATGGTTTATGTATATGATTTTCTACAATATAAGAATGTGAATGAATTTTTAAAGCAATTCTAGTTATCATCCACTTATAAGTATTAAAAAATAGATTATAAAATTTAAAAAAATCAAATTTTATACACGAATGCAATTACATAAATCAAATTTGAATCAGCAAAAGATTCTAGTACAATATAACTGTATAATTCAATTTTACAAGAGAGGCAAACGTAATTAGCATCTTCATTTCATATTGGCTTTCAATTCAGGGGCACTGATTTAGCCTCTTCGAACCTTCCGTAAAAAAAGAATCAAGAGCGTCCAGTGAGACCAAATAAGGTCAGTTTTTTCCCCAGCAAAAACAGGTCTCGGGAACTTGGGCGCGCATCTGGAAAATGGCTCTAATTAACGGTTCCCAGCCGCGACGGGGCCAAAGCTATCAGAATTAATTATCGCATTCCAGATTCCCCGTGAAAACGCGCGGCCGTGAGAGGGAAAAAGGAGCCCCGGGTTTGTTTTCAAAGTCCTCGATTTTTTAGCGGCCCGTTCTTTTCCGCATGAATATGCAGAGCGCAAATTGAAGCGTACTCGCAGTAATCGTAAAACCCTCGCCGCGCGCCGGGCTTCGGCATTTATTTTAAATATAACGCCCGTCTGTTTGCCGGATGATTCTTTTGTTTTTCGTTTCATCGCGCTTTTCGCTGCTTCTTTTTCTTTCTGAGAGTAGTCGTTAAAAAAAACGTATAGGGAAATGTCGCCGGTCAACGGCACAATCAGGAACGATGTCGAGTGTTATTGGGGACGTAAAGTAACCTTTTTAATTTCCTAGATGAATAAAGTAATATTAATGAAAATGTTGAGGTTTTCATGTTTCGCGCGACTTTTGCAGAATTGCTTTTACGTTGATGGTTTGACGTGACGTGGATTCGTTTAAAACTGAAATTAGTTTTGTGGGCTAAAGAATTTTTTCATTTGCAAAACTCGGACGTTGTATTGTATTCATTGATCATTAAGTGTAATTGCTCCAACCAATGAGAGTAATATTTCATTGCAATTACATGTAACTCGCTTATAAAAATTTTCATTTTACAAATTATTATTTTGTAATATTAAACGAAAGTATAACCGACATTATTTTTAAACACGAATAATGTGTTTGTAAAAATTTATTTATGAAAATTCATAATATCCAAGCTTAAATAAAATTTAATATCGCCAAATTTTATAATCACTATTGAAAATTCTGGGTTTTACCATATTTTTCTCAGTTCATAAATTGCATCTTATTTTGAGAAAACTAAATTTTCATTAAATTTGCATGCTCCCACAGCAGTGCGATGCAACCTACATTATATTCTTATTTTCGAAACCAGTAGAATAAATATACTTATTTGTTAAAAATGTACTGAAAAATGTAAAAAAATACTTTTTACACATCGGCCACCTTATTATCTTCACCTCTCGTCACTCGCGCGCAAATAGACTCCACGGAACCGCTCAAAACAAGCCCAATTTCCGGGGCAGCAGCTCCCAAGCCCCATTAAAGTAGCTCAAAACTTGCGCATTCCCCCTCTAAGAGAGTACGCTAAGCGCATAATATAAATCGGCGACACAGCTTGGATAAGGAAAGGCTGAACCGGCGCGCGGCGGTGATTCAATAACCGCAGATAACGCGCCGAGCGAGATGGAGGAACAAGCTGGGGGGTAGATAGTCGCGACTGCCTTTTGGAAGCTTTCCAAGCCTTTCGCGAGAAGAGCCAGACTCCCGCGGGAGCAGGAGAGAGAGAGAGAGAGAGAGAAAGATGCGCCGCGGATATAGACTCCCGGCTGTTTCGAGCTCGTCGGACACATTTTCGCAGGGGCCTGAGATACGCCACACCTGGGACGCCTCCCGCCTTGTACTCGCGACGAGTGTAAGCTACGGCTTTTCGACGCAATTAAGGCGTGGTTTTTATTTTTCTGATCTACGGGATTTCTCGCCCGGGATGAGGGATTAATTGGAGCTTTTGAAAGGTATTTATACGGCTGCTGCTGTGTGTGCGCATCGAATAAAATGTATTATTTAACGCTTATCTTTATTTACTTGCAGGATATTCTCGGGTGGTTGGGTTGCGGTTGGTTACATTTCAACGTTTTATCAGTTATTTACGTATTTATAATTCTCGCGTTAAGCTACCTTTTTTATCAAGATTATTTTCAAATACTCCGACAAAAGTATACAAAGGAAATGCTAATAAACCGTAAGATTTTAGTATTTGCGCGATCCCTCCCAAACTCGCAATTCTTATCGAAATAACCGCGGCGAAAGCCTCTCCTCGGCCTTCGAAGCAAAATCACATCCCACCTGGCGACAAATCCTCATTTGTCCCTCCCGCAAATTTCACTTATAAATTACCGCGCAACCTAATCTCCCGGCCCCTCGGCGATAAATTTTCTTTCCGAGCGCTCTCTCGCTATCTCTATTATTCGCTTATACAGTTGGCGCGGCGGCCGGGGCCCCCCGATAACGAAGCGACAAGTGGCGCTCGCGCCTCGCATTTACGTTTAAGCTTGCACGTGGCGCTTGCGCGAGCGCGCCTTTTAGTGCGGCGATTCTCGGGCGGCTCGCACCGCATCATTTCGCCGGGAGATAAATTGCGGAAAAGACGGGGGAGGTGGAGCGAGCGGGCCTGAAAAGCCTGCCGCGGCATATAGAGCGGAGAGGGGGAGAGCGCTCCTCGACGAGTCTGCGAAGCCTTATTCTCCCACGCTCTTTTGGTTCTATAGCACGCGGTGAGCATAATTACGCTGCTTTAGCCCTCGTTCTACTCTCTCTCTCTCTCTCTCTGCCTGCTCGAGGCTCGCTCACTTTCTCTCGCGGCGCGATAATGTTGCTACGCACCGCTCCGAGGACGAGCGCCCCGTGGTTTGCGGTTGGGATTTCGAATTTTATATATTTTTCGGAAATAAAGAGGGCGATCGTCGAGTACTTGACTATAATTTTACTAACATAAGCCGTTTACTTTTGTCTTAAGGTCTGACTAAGGAATGAAATGGTATCAACTGCTTTCTGAGAAATCAGAGTAGCAAGAAATGGTACACAATGATAAAATATTATAAAACGCGCGGATATTTTACTTTTGTGCAGATAAGAAAGTAAATGCATAAAAAAGCAAAGTGTCCATAATGATGATCCACCAGCGAATAACAATCCTAATAACTCCGGAAGACAATAATGAAAATAGCAATACCGTCTAATTTGCGTTAAGGCGGGTCCCATAAGATATTGAATTTTTTTACGAGGCCGTATAAACCGGCGCGAGAAAGAGTTCGCGAATAAAAAGTAAAGGTAAAAGAAGGCGGAGAGCGCGGGAGGAAGGAGCAGAGCGAGCAATTTATAGGGTTCCCATGCGCCTCTTACGTAGATCGCGAGATATCCGTTGGTGGAAAAGCAACGCCGCCGCCGCCGCCGCCGCAGGAATCAATTCGTTCCACTCCAGCGCGATGGAGGATTCTGGGCGATAAAATTCGCGTAGGCACGTTCGCCGGAAGCTTTTTTCCGAGCGCTCCCCAAGCAAATGTTATACTATCCATCCTCGATGGGAGAAGCAGCCGATAAGGAAGTGGCGCGTTTGCGATTTAACGACTCGGACGCAGAACTCTGCGCAACGCCGCCGCCGCCGCCGCTGCCTTTTTTCCTTGGCAAGCTTTTACGTTCGAAAACAAAAGTTGCCCGATTAATTGCGCGAGCATGAGATAAACGCGGTTATGGGATTTCTGACCTCGATGGGAAAAGTTACGCTATTAATAATCGTGCTCCCGGATTCGAAAACGCGGATTTAAACAAAATTTCGGCTCCTAATAGTTCGCCGGGAAATTAGAGAAAAACAAGAGTGCTTACTATCGCACCTATTAAATCTTGATCATTTTAAATCATGTATTATTGGCTCGTAATTCAGCGTTTTTACTTATAACAGAGATCTAGGGTTTCGAAACTTATAATATCGCATCTATCATTTTATTTAATCTATGTATTATTTGCAATAATATCAGTACTGACGAAGGACACAAATATTCCATTATAATAATTTAATATAAAGTACTTTAAAATACGTTATAATCCTAAACTAATATAGTAATGCCACTAAAACAATCTGACCGAATGATATGTTTGCCAAACGAAAATGGGCGGTTTCCTGGAATAGACACTCGAAATGAAAAGATAGCCCTAAAAGTAAACCGTTATAAAAGGGTGAATTAAACAGAAGCCGGGAAAGCGAGAGCTGGACAGAGAGAGAGAGAGAGAGAATAGTAGAAAATGGTGGAGGCGCGGCCAAGGGACGGAGTAATTACCGATATCGATCGCTAGAAGAGCCGCGCTAAACGTACACCATCAGACAGACGTGTGTATAGAAAGGACGACATCGCCGAGGGACGGGGTGGGGGGGAAGGAAGAGCTTTAAAGCATTCCGACTGAAGAGCTTCTGATCATTCGACACCGTTCCCATTTTCTCGAATCAGGTTAGGCGAATCCGATTAACCACATCGCTTCCATTAAAGCGTTTTTTCTTCGTCCCCTCTGCGTGTTCTTCGGATCCACTTGAGAGATTGTTTTTACGCCCGCTTTTCACGCGGCTGAAATGCGTACTCGACAACAGCAAAAGAGGGAAACTTTTTTCGGCCTATATATTTATTCTAGATTTAAAATAAAAAAATTTTAACAGTTTTTGCAAAATTTTTTTTAATGGCTTAAACTTAAAAATTCTAGTTGTCGAAAATGCCAAGTATTCTGTAGACAGCTGGATTGATACGCAAGAAATACTTTACTCGGGAGAGCTGCACGATTTTTCGATTTCCACCGCGCCGACATAATCATAGCCCGATTGTGTCGGCGTCTCTAGAGCTGATTTCTCTCATTCCTTTCTTCCGACGATTCTTTTTTTTTTTTCTTCAGTCTCAAAATCGAACAGACACGCTTCTCGCATCGATATTTACCCCCGAGGAGGTAGGCCGGTAACAAGTGTACGGAATTCTTAGTCTTTTAAACTTGGTGATAAATGTTTCAATGCTGAATGTCAGTTATCAAACGCTTTACTTTATCTCTTTGAAAATGCGTATTTTATTATATTAAAATAAGTAAACTAATATATACTGCTATCCATTAGATAAATATAATATCCGAATTCATGGTAAACGAAGGAAATAAATTGAATAAATTTTAATTACTTAATTACGTAAAATGATTGAAAATTATAGAAAAGGCCTGCATTTATATATTATGTTAATTTAACGAAATAGCTTTATAATAAATTATTCATTAAAATAAAACGTTATTTGAGTATAATTAGCTCAGTCTATCAAATTCATTTAATTAGAATAAAATATCTCATAAAATGAATTACTTTCCTAAATTAATTGCACTCTACTCCGAGAACTCAATTGAAATTTAGCAATAACAAGAGAGCATTAAAAGGTGTCATTGGCAGGCGAAGGGAGGGGGGGGGATTGCTGCGAGTGGCCGCTTGCCTAGTCGAGAGCTTAACGCGCTCGAGGAAGCCTCCCGCGTTCCCCTTACACTCTGTATACTTGAGTGTGGCTTGCAGCAGTGAGCCGAGTAGATACGCTTTTGGTGTGACTAGTGTAACGTGTAACAAAGAGCTGCCTAAACAATGCTGAAACTCGAGTCTTCCATTGTCTAATTTACATTATTTTAAGGCGAGAACGCTGCCGAGAAAGATGGCAAGCATACTTCTGTCATTGTTTTCGACTATAAGTTACATTCTGTTGTAAAAATAATTAATAAATATTTTTTTAATTTTCATTGTAGTAATATAATAATAAATTGGCGACGAAGAAAATTAATTTTAACTATTCCCGGGGAATCGACTTTCCAATTTAATAATGTTCAATATTTAAATTGTGATTTCATTTGCACTTATCAAAATTAGTTGCGAATTTTAAAGTTATATAATTGCAACCTCAGTACTTGAAACTTTAACGTGTGCATTGAATAATAACTTAAATATTACAATTTCAACCCAATTCCCTCGATCTCTGTGAGAGTCCGCAAAATTAAATAAGTAATTCATTGTCCGCGAGCTGTAATTTGAAATGCCCCCCTTCGCCAATAATAGAGTTTTAATTTAAAAGCAGACCCTAAACACAATCCGCTCGAAACGCACACCTACTCGGCACGATAAGCCGACGCCGGAAACGGATAAATCGCCTTGCGTGCACCCCTTGGGACAATCACCGGGGATCGGTCGTTCGATCGGCTAAACGAATAAAGCGCAGCAATCGATTTGCAAGAGATAGCTGCCGGCCGATAACTCGGCAGTGTGTCTCCGCAAAGGGACCGCCGCCGCGAGTAAGGGCGCGAGCAAGTAAAGCAAGCAGCCCTCGAGTCTTTCCGGGCGACTTGACGAGGGTCCCTCTCGCTCTCACTTTATAGCCCAGACAAAAGCAGCGTAATTGTATCGCGATCCGACGATCTCTCGCTGTGGGAGCGAAGTTATTTTCAAGTTGGCCGTATCCAATTTCCTGGCTGCGGCGGCCCAGAAATCGGGAAGTCACCTTCAGAGAGCACCGAATTGACGTGTAAAGGGCTCGATTTTCGAGGGAAATTTGAGGGTCCAGGTTTGAAAGGAAACGTTGGATGAGATGAAATTGGATGTTTACGAGTTAGGCAGTAATTTACCTGCATTAATTTTTTTTTTATTTTTATTCTGCTAACAATACTCTTCTTTTTCATTCCAGAAAATTTTAGTTGAACATTATGAATTTAACATCAGTATTGTTTTTATTGAAATTTTTAAAAATATAAAACGTATGAATATTTATGTACCACAAAATATGTAGCGGAATAAATCAACAAATAAATGACACGAGCAACCGCAACTTTGCATAACAAAGTTTATTTTAAATAACTGATACTCTTCTACCGAGAACCTATATGCGATTCTAAAAAATGCAAACAAAAGACGAGGAAGTAATAAGACGAGTCGAGAAAACCAGAGCAAACTCAACTCGATCAAACATTCAAACTCGTCCTCCTCCCGGCGGAGCATCGCAAATCACGTATTCTCGATAAGCTTGATAAGGCGCAGTCTGTCGTTTCATCTTTCCCTCGGCAAAAATGAATCCAACTCCGCGGCTCTCCGCCGCGCGCACGAGGAGATAACCGAACCAGATAGAAACAGACGCAGTCGTTGTTCCCGCGGCAGAAGCGATTTAACTTGGCGGATGTTGCTTTGACCCTCGAAACTCCGCCGGCACGCAAAGAGACGACGACGACGACGAGGACGGCTGCCGAAGTGAAACAGCCCGCGGTGGCTGACCGCAGAACGTGCTTACTACTTACCGGCTGGGAGGGGGAGAGAGAGCCTAAGACCGGATTGCGCGCACTGCCGCCTGTTATTACTTGCCAAGTGGAGGCGGAAGAGACGTATAACTCGCGACTAGTTACATAAGCGTCTTTCGTTACTCGGTTAAACCAGGCACGGTTATGGATCCTCCCCCTCCCATCCCATCCTGCCTGCCGCTTGACCCGGACAAATTTTCGGCTTATGCGGCCGTCGCCGCCGCCTCGTCTTCGTCAGTTCGCAGGCGATAACGCGAGGAGAGCACTTCTCCTGCTTCCCAGACTTTGAAACAGGATTCGAAGTACCGCCGCGGGAGCTGATATTTGCTTATTCCGACTACTACTGCCGCTGCGCCATTATCGTGAGATTTCAAAATTATTATTCGAGATCTCGAGTTTCGCCGAGTGTGCTGGTTGTTCTTGGCTTTCGAGGGCTTGGAAATTAGTTTTTGATGAAAGAGAAATAAACGTAGAAGAGAATGAGTGAATTTAAAAATGATTTATATTGAAAAACTCTATTTTTAAAAAACTTTTTAACTTTTTAACTTTTTAACTTTTTAACTTTTTAACTTTTTAATGGAGATTTTGGTTATTTTATATTTAATACAATTATCGTTCAAACATTTTTGCTCAATCTATATTTTTACGCACTTTTTTTATTTAAAATACCGTCAAGTACAAAAAATGAGCTATGGGGTAGGAATTTTTTAACAGTAGCTTTTCAGATTCCAATTCAAATTGAAATTAATTAAAAAATAGTCATGATGACGATGATTCAACACTGACACCTCAAAATACAATTATAATATGTTTTTACAACAACTCCAAAAATTACATCACAAAGCTTCTTCTATAGGAGGAAGCAATAAATAAATAAATGTGGAACTTATACTTTACCACCCGAAAAAAACTCTAGCAAATTACAAAACTGTCTCGCTCAGAAATCATTCACGAGAATCGCCTGAAAGATTAAGCCAGAAAAAGGGTTTCGCGCGCGGCTGCGTCGCTTTTGATGGATGACCGCGACGTTGGAAAAAGCGTCAGTGTTCTCGGAAAGTTGACGAATCAAATTGACACGAGCGGAACGAGTGTAAGAGGGGTCAAAGAGGCCGTTTTCGAGGACACCTGTCGCTTCGAGGTTTATTTTAATTGGTGCGACGAGGCGCAAGACAGGTGATGACGCGTCGAGTCGTCAAATTTTTCACGTGAATTTCGGCCGGCGCGAGAGTTTTACTTTTGGACACCGTTTAATTAATATTTTGCGTATTCGCTGTTTGGACGAGCAGGATTTAGTTTAATCACTGATATTAATTTGTTTTTCTAATAATTTTCTTTTTTCGCGTATGATTCAATCAAATGAACTTATCTATTTAGTTAAAACATTTCCTACCAATACTCTTACTTTAACTCGGACCGCACCATAAAGTAAATATCGCCAAACGAAGAGAATCCAATCAAATTTAAACAAAAGTCCTAAATACCTCATAAGATAGTAATTTCAGCCCGGACCCCAAATCCTCGTCATAAATTAGGGAAAAGTTTAGGCAGGCCACTCCAGACGCAAATCTCGAGCACCTCCCCGTTATTTACCGCGACGCAATCCTTTTACCGTCCGAAAAACCCCGCGGGCTGAAACAGAAATAAAAATAATGGAGCGTCCTCCATTCCCGCTGAAAAGGAAACGAGAGGACGGAAGAAGCAGACATAACAATACGCTCCGTCCTCGAGAATATCTCTCGCCTCTCCAGCTAAATTCCGCATCAATCTGGGCCAGATTATCGAGAAAGCGCCGAAAGCGACATTCCATTGGTCGGTGGCGGACGTAAAGAAGAGGCGGAGTTGGCCCGGCTGGAAAACTTTCGAAATTGCCTCCGAATGAAAGGGAGCTGCTGCCGGCCTCCTCGGCTTTCCCGGCCGCGAGAAAAATCGACCACGTTAATAAGTCGTTTCGGCGAGGTTCCGATAAATAAATGGAGAGGAGCCCGAGGTGGAAGCTATATCCGCTGCTTCATAATGCAAAAAAGCAGAGGTTATTGGAAGTTTTCTTAACTTTCTTAGCTTTTTGCGTTTTCGTTTCGCGGAGGAAGTTCTCGCGATTGATTTTGGAATATGCTAATAGTTTGTAAGCCAGTCTTTGATGCAAATTTTGTTATCGTTGGACTGCTCTTTGGTAATAAAATAATTTTTATTCTTAAAAATTTCTGATTAAAGTTTAAGAAAATTTTGTACCATAATTTAAAAATATGTCGCATATTTTAATTATAATTACTGTACAATTTTAGATCTTTCTACTTATAAGCAATTCTTTTCCTATCCTAATGATTTTGCACGTATACATCTACTTTTATTAATAATTTCTAAAAAGGTTAATTTGATCTCACGGTTAGATTGTCCTAAATTATAAAGTAGTCCCAATTATTGACACTACTAGAACAAACGTATTAAAAGTTTAACTAAAATATAATTTTTACTAAAATATTTAATGTAATTCATTCTATCATTATACAATCAGTACTTATTAATATCAATACTTTATTCTAAATAATAAAAAATCATGACTGAAAGTGTTAAACATGTGAAAATTTTATCTGGAACTAAAATAACTCATCAAACATATAAATCTCAATTTATCAACCTAGAAAATCAAATTCCTTAATTTTTTTTTAAATACAGATCAATCAGTCAATAGATTAGTGTCAACGATCCCAACACGAAGCGGTCACCTCCTTGACCGCATATTTCGCCGGTAATAATCCGACGCTCGACACCTCCGCTAAATAATCGTAATTTTCAGAGTGGATTCGGCCGATCAGCTGGTCAGATAGAGAGGGAGGAAGACCACGAAGTGGCGCAGCTCTGTGGTTTTAGGGCGCCTCGATCCAGAGAGCTCGGAAGCGTCACATTCCGGGCACGAATTCGCTCGCTTCGAAATGCCGCGACGGGATAGATGACCGTCCGTCGCTGCCTCGGCTGCAGTTCGAGTGCTATCTAAATTCCATCGTGAGTCGGCGCTTATTGACTTCTGTTCGATCCCCCGCGAGGAGCCCGATTCCGCTCGAAATTGAGTTAGAAAGTGCTTTCGAGCGTCTTCCGATGCTTGTTTGTTTGTTTATTGGTCCGGGAGATATTTAAATTGCTCCTACTTTTTTAAAGGGGTAAGCTTTTTTTTTCCAGATCGACTCGCGAGATTTGAAATTACGCGGTTCGTTGAAAATAACCGAGCGACGTTCCTGGAAGATACAAAAGGAGCAGCAGTATTTTTTTGAACCAATAAAGGATGCGAGTTAATTTAAAAAATTTAAGCGTTTTCAGTTTATATGGACCATCTTTTCCTTTTACATCCTGCAAATAACTATGTTTTTTATTCAAAACTATTGTTTCTCTAAATGTTTGGATGTAAATATTGAATTTTTACTATTATGCTTTAATCGAAACGTTTTTTAATTAAAATACGTTATATTGGGAAAAGTTAAAAATAGAAATATGAAGAGCAAAAGAGTTGCTTAAAAAAAGAACATAAAACGAATAAAAGAACTAAATAGCGTTTGAATTGAACTTGAATTGCAGTTCTCAATCAGGAAATTAGAAAAAAAGTTTTTAGTGGACTCGACTCTAAAAAGGGTCCTCTGAAGCTGTTCCGCAATCGGGAAATCAACGAAACGGGGCTTCGATGAAAAAACTTTTCGCTTACGGACTGAAAAAGCTCGCGCAAAAGAGTAACGAAAAAGGTCCCGCAGTAACACGTTCGCCACTTACTTCTTCGTCATTAAAATGAACGCGTGTCGCTCCTCCTTTTTTTGCGCCTCGCTTTAAACAAACGTCATCCCCCGCCATTCGGCCGAACGAATTTTTCATCCTCTTTTCCCCGGGAAATCTCGGGCGAAAATTCTCGAGCGATTCGAAATTATTACCATTATTTCTGGCGTCGAATTTTTCCCGCGTCACGCTCGGAACGCTTGACAATTAACGTTTTACTACGCGGGGACGTATTTCAGCGGCTCGCGGCTTAGTTGAATTGTTCCTCGCCAAAGCCGTTTGTTTAACTTTTTTTTCGTCGATATTTTATACGAGCGCGGACAGGTCAATGTTTTTCGAAACTTCCTGCTTTCGAATCTTTTTGCCCTCGTTTTTCCGGACATTTTTCAAAATGGTAGGCGAAGTATAAAGTTCTTTTAGTCCACGATTTTTTTTTAATCGTTTGGAATTAACCGGTTTAACTGTATCGGAATAAACTCGAAGTTTTCTCCGCGACTATTCGATGCAAAAACTGTTGTTTATGGGAGTTCAATCACGAGCATGGTTTATTGGCAGTCAACGATGCGTGAATACTGGTGCACTCTGTGAACTGTTCAATATTCACAAAGCATCGATTTCCGATAAAACGGATATACAATCGAATCTCGAAGAAAGGTAACCTCTTACTTAAAGAAAAAAATCTTATGCAAGCGTATCTAGAACACAATGTATTATGATGTAGTAACGGGGATGCGCCGTAAAATACGTAATTTAAGGAGGTTGGGTAGTTCTCGCGTGCAAAGAGGGTCCCCTCTCTCCCCACGAGCGGCTCCCAGTTCACCGCGCATCCCCTTCGCAGCCAACGGACTGGACGTTTTGTTTATATTTTTGTTTGTTTCTGCATGTGAAACGAGATTGTAATCGATCAAGATCCGGATGCATTTTTGTTCTTTGATTGTTTTTCTATTAAAATGTAGGATTTTTTGAACATTCAATCGAGAAAATGTCATTTGTAATATACCTCGATACAGAGATTGCATGTTAAATTTCTAAACTTTGAATGTTTGTATCTCAAAAACGGAGTCGCTGAGACCTCTAAAATTTTAATCATTTACATAGAAAATATTGTCCACAATAAATGTTTCAAAATTTCAAAAGATTCTATCGACATTCATTTTTGGCAGCAGCGTCCTTAAATTTCACAAATATTTCCTTCAAGTCAGCTCGAAAAGCAAAATTAAAAATATTATTGGTCCCTTACTCTTCTTATTCTTTCCGCTTCTCTCAGCGCTGAGTATTTTCTATCACTCTTCCGTCCCTCTCGCTCTCTGTTCTATTCGTCCACGCGCCTGTCTTTTTCTTTCTCGCGGCGCTTCTTTTTTTTTCCACCCACGGCTCAGTGCGAAAATTACAGTTTTCCGGAGTTTCGTCGTTAAGTACAGCCTGCACATCCGGCGTTATAATGTCAGAACGCGCGGGAGCCTCTCTCTCTCTCTCTCTCGCTCTGACCGACGAAACTTACGAGTCCGGTAATACGTTTTCCATTATGGTCGGTCGGCTGACGTGTAGCGCTGGAAATTTGAGAGAGGGAGACTGACGAACGCACACCTTGGACAACGAGTTCGGCAAGTCCGCGCTTTCTTTTTACTACGCATTGTTTGGCAGTTTTTTGGACTGAAAATTTTTCTTGCTCAATTTTTCTTACCCGCCTTTTGTTCCCGCGGTTTTATTGGTGCGAAAAATGCTGCCTCTATGATATAGAAGTTTCCTTCTTTATTATACTTTTCTTCAAAGTAAAAGCAATATCCTTGCGCGGAAAATAAGATTGATATTTTAACGAATAAGTTAGTTTCATTTCCAGTAACGTTGAATCAATGAATCCACACAAGTCAACAAAATTTTAATTAAATATTTTTCTCGGAAAATTTTACTAAAAAAATCAATGTCCTCCTGGAATGAAACGTATCTCCAATACGCTTTGCATGTAAATCAATTCGCTGACCAATCGAGATAAGTTTCTCATCTTGCTCAATTTTTAATCTCGTTATCTACATAATCCGGAATTGATCGGCAGAAAACGGGAGCGGATACCGCACTCCGAAAGCGAAAAAGTCTCTCTCTCTCTCTCTCTCTTTCGTTCTCAATTTTGAGAACTAGGGAGCTCCGCTCCGCTTTTTGACAAACATGAATTCAGCAAGACAAAGACAATCATCATATACAGGCCGAAGGTAAACTGCGGAGTCGAACGGATCGAATGCTAGAGAGCGAGATGGGAGAGCCGAATTCCTCGCAACTCTCGGAATCGCTTAAAGCAGCTTGCGAGAGAGCGCTTCATCGGCAAGATGGAGGACGTCGATTACGTTCCTCTCTCTCTCTCCCTCTCTTTCTCTCTCTGTCCCTTGCTCTCTTGCTCGCGCTCTATTTCTCTCGACGGTTGATCGATCGATCCATAAGAAAGATAAGGCGATTTTCTCAGAAGAAGGGAGAACGAGCGCATCGCCCGGACGGTACTAAGGGAGTTGCCCCGACGAGAGTTACGTGCGTGTGTGGACGATCGGGGCTTCGATTGCCGATCGGCCTTGCGGGAAAGGGTGAATAGCCTTTTTAATACGATATTTTAAAGCTCCCTTTCGTATTTTTTGAAGTTATCGGATGACGTTCTTCTTTGAAAAATCAATATTCAATTTAAAGTGGAGCTTCGAGTGTACAGAAGCAGCGAATTGAAAAGCGTTGTGCAAACAATTAGCAGAGCAATAATCCTCAAGTAAATTCAACGTCGATCCCGAACGAAGGTCCGAGGTAAATGAAAGCACGGCGGCTCTAAAGATAGAAGGAGATCGACCGCGCCGCGGAGCTAAGAGAAATTGAGCGCCAGTAGAATGACACGGAAGCGGCAACCCTCGCGCTTTCAATGAGGCAGATAGAGAAAGAGAAAGCGCCGGTGTACAGAAAGCTGGCCGTTTCAGCGAATGTAGCCAGGGGAGAACATCCAATCCCTCTCCCACGGTTAAAACCAGGCGTACAACGAGCGCAAGAATGACTTGAATGGGACTCCAAAGAATTTCCTGGGAATATCGAGTAGCTCGAGATTTTTAGTTCGCAAAGCCGTCTGGGTCTCCTTCCTTCGGAGTCTAAAAAGCTGCTCTTTACCGCTTTCTTTCAAGCGAGACTTCGCCCTTTATTCATATGTAAGTACGCCCGCTCGGCTGTAAGTGGCGCACGCCTACACTTCGGGATGAAAACAAGGGGGAAAATTTTATTCTAAAGTACTTTTTGAAAAATAGATTTTTGATGATCATTTGTAACAGGAAGGAAGACTGTGAAGGGCCCAGTTTTTGTCCTCTTTTAAAATGGTATCATAAGTCTTGTTTTTCACGATATTTGTTTGAAAAATGCGCAACAAGTTTTTGCATGGACTGTTTAGCAATATTTTTTTTAATGTAAATAAAAGATTTTAAAATTAAAATTCAAACAAATTTTTAAATTCTCAAGTTTTCTATGAATACCGAAAAAAACTAAAAAAAATATGAAAATTTGTAAAGAATAGTACATTGTGCAACAAGAGAAGAAAGTAAACTATTTCTAGTCGGAGTCGAGGGCCCCCTTACATATAGAAACAGGTTACTTTTTCCCCTTGTTACACAATGTACTATTATAAATAGATATATAAAATATATGTTGTAGAATTTATTTCTGTACTGATCAACCTGGCTATTTTTTTGTTAAATATATTTGTCTTTTAACGCTTTTCAAAAATATATTATCTATTCGTCGTCATTATTTGAAGCTTCCACGATTCACCACTCTTTCATCCTTCCTCTTTCACTGATTATTGTTCTCCGAAATCCTTGCTTTTTTCCCTCATGTTTTTACATCCATTTTTCTCCCTTTCAGTCAAAGCAGACTTTTTTTACCTCCCACTACTCGCCTTTGTCAGGGGCTTCCTTTATTTTTCTCGGTTCCCATTTCAATTACTTGCTTGGCCGCGAATTTCAATAGACGAAAAACTTGAATGAAAACTAAATTAGTAACTGTAAATAGCAGATTCTCAAGTAGCCTTCAAACTTAAATTTTTAATCTGATTGAAAATTTTTGAATATTTTTTTTACGCTTTCGTGGTGCAAGTTAATTAACAATTAGTTTAATACTTGGATCTGACCTGTTTCTTAATGAACTTTTAACCAATTTTTTTATTTTCCATTACGGACCTAAACTTTTTTTTGTAAATTAATTTATTTTAGTTTACATAATTCTAACTTTGAACTTTCTTCTTCTTACTTCATCACTCTCTTCTTCCGACTTGTTCCTTGAACAACTCTATTCTACAGTGCAGCAACATAAACTTTGAAACTGACTTACTTTGACGAAGAAAAATTAACAACTTCATCTTTCTCTCGAGGCAATGCTTTATCGTTACACGTGTCCTTCTTTGTTTCTTTCTTAATTTATTCTTATCCCGCGAGCTGACTTGTAAAGCTTTGCCTTAATACCAAAAAGCATATTTTATACTTTTAAAATATCCCTAATTTTCTGTTTTCCTTGCCGACGCCAATTTAAATACAATTAAGTTTAAGCTCTTACTCTGCAGTCTTACTTTGAAACAAACTACAAATAAACAATCACTTTTCAAGCGACTTCCCCTAAATAATTCATGCAAGCTACCTTCTCCGCTCATCCTCCAATAACGCTTTCGTCTCTTTTCCCCTTCTGCAGCGCACACAGATTTAAGGCTCGTGAGCTTGGCCTTTCTTTCTCCCGCCGCGATTTTCTAATCGTGTCGCGGCGAGACGAGCGAGTAAGAGGAAAGAAAAATACTTGGCCGTTCATCCGGCTGAGTACACATTTATCCGAAACTTCCCTCTTTCTGAAGGAGCACTAAAAAGGAGGGCGTTAAAAGGGCCGACTATCTTGGCCGCAGTTTCCTTCAATGAGCGGCGCGCCGCAAAGATTTTATCGGATTTCCTTGACTGACCTGCTCGCATCTCCGTCACCGACGTGACTCTCTCGTCCTTTAAGGCCAGCCTCTCACACGTCGTTTCATAGAAAGATGTGTGACGTGCTATACGCTTACACAATGTATTCTCATTGTTTTTGAAAAGGATAGTTGGATCGCTTTTTTGTAAAGTGAAATTTACGCGATGCATATGAAATTATTAAAAATGGTATAAGTAAATATTAAAGAATACCGTACAAAAATTTTTTGTAATAATCAAATATACGTCAAAGAGCAGGTAAACCTAGGTGGTTTGTTTACTTTGAGGTAAACGTTGGACAATGCCAACCGCATAAAACATTAACTTCTCGGTGACGGGAATCGTCCTTCCGCCAAAGAAATAAAATCTTTTCCGTTCAAAATTTCCCAATGTTGACCGGGACAACTAGATCTCATACAACCAATAATCGGTTGACCAAAATCCAAAAGTTGAGCAAAATAGCAGACGTGGATAAGAGGCTTATATATAGATACGTATGGCGTATTATATACGTTTGGCGTTTAGGGCGTAGCTCCATATTTTCTTAGCAATCGATATACACACCCTTCTCGTTCTCTCACTTTCTAGGATTCTTCCTGGGTCTCTAGCAGACGTAGGAAGTAAGGCGAGCGGCAAGTCACGATCGCAATGCGCGGAATGTTTAATACCGCCTCAACGACACGGCACTGAGTAATGGGCCGCCTCAGCCTCGGAATAAATCCTGGGGCGCGAGAGGCATCATACGTCCTTGTTGCGCGAGCGGCGTTGTCCTCTCTCTTTCTCATTTCCGACGTGTGTGCACTACTGCAGCACTTGGGGGAGCCGCAGCGAGAGTGAAATTGCCGGAGGAGGACGCCCGAAAATTTTACCGAGGCCGAGGCCGAATTCTGACGCTCGGGCGTCGAAGGAGTGCTCAGTTTTTTTTATGGGGGCTTCTGGGTTTGAAAAGGTTGTTAGGAGTCGCTTCAGGAAGTAAAAAAATCAATGATCTCAGTTTTTATTCACGTTTTCATTATTCATATGTTTTTCAATAATTATTATATTTTTTAATCATAAAGTCTGATGATGGCTTTATGATTAAAAAAAAGAAGATATGACTGACATTTACTCAATAATTACGTTATTTAATGTTCAATCTTAATTTGAAATGTGCGAATGTTGAAATTGAATTACAAATTAATTAATGCAATAAACATTTGCTAAACTATAATTAAATTTAGATTATACATCCAAGTTGAAAATAACTTATTGGTTTATTTATTCTTTTTCGCGAGATTCTTCTGAATAACTTTTACGGTTTTTCACGGTAACCGGAGCTAATATCTTTGAAGTTTAAATGCAGTATTACAATTACAATCGAGATTGCGCGGGCAATTTGCGAGCATACTCTTGTTCGGCCAAGTAATCTAATCACGGAAGTACTAAAACAGTTTATGATCTCTCATATCAATAATTTCCATTCAAGCGAAAAGTAGCCAACATGCAAACACTCTTACTCGTTACCGCAGTCCCACTTAAATCCGCGGCTCTCACCCGGAAACTCGTATCAGCGGAAGTCGCGGAAGCAAATTAATTAAAGTAAATTGCACTCGCATAATTGCCAGACAACGAAGCACCGCGGCAATGCATAAAATTATTAATTACAAGGAGGGAGAAAAAAGGAGCTCCGACACACTTGTGTATAAGCAAGCAGACAAAGTATCGTCGGCGCAAGTCTTTTGCCGCACCGCTGTGCTCAAGACACTCGGTTATTAAATCTGCAGAAGTGCAGATTGCAGGCCGATGGGCTTTTAATTAAGTGTGACGTTTAATTAAAGAAAAACAGCCTCGCTCTCCTTTACGAGCGAGACGTAGAAACGTGCTCAAGTCCGCCTATTGCGCTTCCGGTAATTACCGATCGATGAAGGAGGAAAAGAAAGATTGTAACCTGTCAAAGCGATGCACTTGATGCTGCGAGTGAAAAAAAAGAAGGATCTGCGAGCTCCATTTTCATCGATCGAATATGCCGAGTGAAAAACCAATTAATTACTTCAACTGCGACCAGCTATAGCTCTCTCGGTGTACTTGCTTGAAAGAGGGACGGAAAAAAGGGTTTTTAGATTTATTTTCCTTTGAAATGCAACCCAAAGGTGAGAAGCGTACTTTTAGCGCACCTTTTAGATTCATGACCGCGGAGCTAAAAATCTGACCAGATATTATACGCGAGAAATATATTTAAAATTAATAACCTGCAAAAGCACTTCGTTTTAAAAAATTAAAACGCGAAGCGTTCCTGAAACAAGCGATAATAAATTAAATTATCGTTCGAGAATTACGACTATAAAAATACGATTTTTGCAGAAATTATTAAAACAGGTCGCTTTTCAGGCAAAAAGCATTTTAATTAAATAAACCATTTTTCACCACCAATACACGCTGCTCTCCCTTCACATATCGATCAACCCGGATAACCGGAGAGGAGAATCGCGGCAGCGAAAAGGCCACGGAAACAGAGGAGGAACACCGAGCGGAGCGCGGGACGTGAGGGATTGTCGAACGCATTAAAATGGCGAAGACATAGAGAATGGCGAAGCGCGTGTAGGCGTACGCGTTTCCATTTATGGCTGGATATCGCCGAGAGCATTTGATTGCGAAATGTACCTGTAGTCCTCTCAATGGAATTTGCGTTAGAATTTCATTAGAGAGGGGCCGTAAACGCGCGACTCGCGACTCGTCGATGTCCGTGCCGACCGGAGATCCCGCGTAATTCATTACTGTAAAACCAGTGCTATTGTCTCTCGATAATTCCCTCTGTCGATTTTTCAGGCAAAAGTAGGATGTCCATTATATCTACTGCAAGTATTAATTATTAATTGTAAAAAAGCAAGAACGATAGTTATACGAATGGCCTGACAAAATTATTACAAAGCTCGAATAATTTAATACGACCCTTCTAGTATCAAACACTTATTTCTAATTCTTAAAGTTATTCTTAAAAATTCTCTAAATACTACTTTAAAATTAGAATTGAACTGCTGACTCTTATTTCAATTCACCTGATGTCTTTGTTAATTACGCAAATGTCGAATTCCCATCATCGCTCGGCAAGAGCGGAGCAGTTCGTCCGCAACAAGCGAGAAATAAAAGAAAAACAAACGGCCTTGCCTAAAAAAATTTTACCTTCACAAAGCAGCAGAGAAAACAGCGAGCTCCGATGTACAATGTACATACGTTGATTTAAAAAAAAAAAAGAAGTCCCGCGCGCGTATAAACGCAATTTACACGGGCGAATGCCGTTCAAAGGCATTTCCTCGGTCTATTACAAATGCAGCAACGTGTAACGTTTTGCGCTCGCCATCAAACTAATAGCTCGTCGGCGAATTTAAAACGCGCCGCGAACTTTAACTCTCCCTTTGCCGTCGCATTCATTTCTGCCCCTCCACGGACCGGGAAAAACCTGGGCTGACGCCTATTTCGCGTCGTATTTCCTTCCTTCCTTTTTTTTCTACGCCGCGACTCTCTCTCTCTTTCGCGCTCGATCGCTCGCCGCTCTTTTTCAGCCGCGACGTCTCTTTTATTTTATTTCGGGGCGAAAAATCCCGAACTGCTCTTCGGGAATTCGGGTCGTGACCCGAATTAGTTTTCTTTTTTTCACGCAGTTTTTACGAAGCTCGAGGAACTAATGCAGGTACCGTGCTGCGTATTTGGTTCTAGGAAACGAATACAGCTGCGTTTATCAGAACTTGAAATTTTAGAACTATCCTATTATAACTTTCCTATAAAGATTATTCGCGGAAATATAATACTCGTGAAAATTTGTCTACGGAGAGAAATGTTTGATTTTAGACCGAGCTAGCGAGAAAACGAAAAAATGAATATTCCGCTGTATTTCTCTGAAAATTTAGTCTCTAGTTTCCGACTGAAAGTTTTTTTAGATTTATTTTATAAAGGAAAATCACGAACAAGTTTATTTATTTATAAAAAAAACCATATCCATTAAGCTACGAGCAACCTTTCAGCAGCTCTAAAGTGTACACCGATTCTGATTCTAAAATCGTCAGTGTAACGGATACACCTGTTCCCGATATTCCGTAAAGTTCGTGTTATTGCAGGCGGTCTTCGTGACGAGTTCGATGATGCTCGTAGTGAACTTGCTCCTGAGATCGGGGCACCAGCGATACATCACCGCGTCCGGATCGAATCTCTTCGGCTTCATGGGTGGGTACTCCTTGTCCTCGTACGGCTCGGGCTCGTACTCCGGGAAGGGCTCGAAGCAGCCGTTCAGCTTTCCTTTAGGAGCCCGCGGGAAGGTCGTGCGGAAGCGCCCTCTGCGGTCCTTCTTCACCTTCCTCCTCGGCTTTTTCGGCCTTTCGGGCATCTCTATTGGCGTGTAGACGTGCTCGTCGAAGAACGGCTTTGTTCTGATTCTGGTCGCGAAGATAAAACGCGAGTCTGCGGAACGTAATTAGGCTAATTATTTTAACGGGAAATGGTAAGCACGGCTAATAGGTAACTGGAGATGCGTGCTTGTATTGAATGTAAAGCTGACTTTGAAACCAAAGTTTGAAGTCTCTTTTGCGACTTCAGTTTTGACTTTGATAGTTTGATATGAGCAAGCGAACTTTAGCTTTAGAACTAGAAACGCTAGTCCTACTTATTTCAAGTTCGCAAACAAAGTTTTTCGAAGTTGCTTTCTATGATCAAATTTAAATTCCTTAATTATTGTCCAAGCTTAGTTCAATATAAATTAGCATTTAAAGGCACGAAATTTTTTCCACAAAAATCGATAAATTGTAGAGAAAAGATATTGCAATTACAATATTTTTACCTGTCGGCTTTGTTCGGGGTTTAGTATCATACGGTTCGTAGTATTTATGCATCGGCAGATAAGGATTGATAGTAATTTTCAGATATCCTGGACCTCCTTTCGGATTCGGGCTTGTCATTACATTCGGAGGTACCTTTGCAGGTCTTTCCGGTGGCGGTATCGTCTCTGGACTGAAGGCCTTCGGCTGCCTTCCAATGCAACCGTACCAGTCACCGGGAGTCGAGTGCTTCTTAGGCTTGCCGACAATTTTCATGTCGCCCAAATTAAGCACCTAAAGCCAGCACATTGGTTTTATTCTTGCTTAAGAAACATCGCGTCTCCTCGAGCTACCTTTTGCGCTTTCCTCTTCTTCTTCTTCGGTCCGAGGCTGAGCTCGGGAAGGCACTCGCCGGTGAAAATACGTTGAAAAGACTTTTGGAAGTATCCGCCGACCGTCGAGCATCGCATTTCTGGTGCTCTGGAGACATTGGCTCGAAAGTGGAGTTTCGGAGTGCCTTCATACTTGTCAAACGGTCCCGGAGGCGCGTCATCGAAGAACCCTAATATGAACCAGTGCGCAAAGGGTAAACAACGAATGGGCACCGTTGGTTGAGTTCTTTTTCAGAAACTCTGGGTGCGTTAGTGAATTCTTTAATTTAATTTTTATATTTAAAGCGTGATTTTACTAACGTATATTCATAAAATTTCTGCATTTCGTAAAAGTTTTGCCAAAAAATTTTATTTACTTTATCTGCAAAGTAGGTTAGTTTTTTTTACTTGTATCAAAAATTAAAGTTAAATTCATTTTGTAATGGAAATTTTAATGATGCGTATAAGAATTAATTTGAAATTAATTGGAAAGTAACCATGATAGCTTCCAGAAACGAGTAAAGAATATATTTTTTCAGATGGATGTGGCTGAGGGTACGAGCATCTTGGTTAGATTTATACCGACGCGATCGATGTCCGCTTTGCCAAAGTGAAGTCCGTACTCATCTTCGTCCTCATCTTCCATTTTTGTTCGATTGAATTCTTACGATTTTTGGTTTATTTGAATCAAAAACTTATAACTATAAATTTTGCCTTTGCAGTTTGCCGAAATGTAATCATTGCTGTAACCTAACAAAAATTTGTAGGCCCCTGAAGTTGCCTGTTGAACTATTCTTATATACGCGGCAATTCCTCCAAATAAACTTTCGAAAACAAAAGTTTAATTTTCAAAAGAAAGCGTAAACTACTTTCCGTATACGAAAAGCAATTTAAAAACAACCTCCTCCCTCCCCTCGCTGCAGCTTCCAAAGCTTTCAGCAGCTGAAATTCACGGGCCAACTTTGCATCAACGTCCCAAAACAATCCATTAACTAACGACATTCGCACCTGCGAGAGAGAGAGAGAGAGAGGCGCATAATTAGAATTGGCTTCGGCGTGGATTTACTTTTAATGAGATCGCGTTCGCGCGCAGCTCCGCGCGCCATAAAGACGCATTTTGCATTAATGGAGCGGCGCAGTTTCGGAAGGCAACTCAAATCCGTCGCTGACATAAGAGCGACAAGGGAATTGTACGCGAGAGCTTTAGCCTCCTGTCATCGCGAGCGGCCGGATGCGCGCCGGAGTGCTTGTGATCGACATTAGCCCCTCGCTTACAGTGAGGGAGAAAGTGGATTGTGCCGTCGATAATAATGTAAATGCTGTGCTTTGTGATTGACTGCCGGCGATGTTACGAGAGCGTTGCTTTGCCTCTTTTTAAATTGAGAATTTGACGGTAAGTAGCTTTAGTTTTGTAGTTTTATGTACTTTTGTAACAAAAATAATGTATCGAAAAAATCAAAATGTTAAGTTTGTAAACCAGTGATCCGATAATACAAGGACATACATGACAAATTGAAAAAAATTTAGCTGCTTATGAAATTATTCTGAAAGTTTTGATTCTTATGCTAAATAAAATGAGAACAAACCAGGTAACAGCTTTTCCTTGGTTGGGCGTTTTTGCTTTCTTTCAATGTTAGTAAAATTTTATTCCATAATTTATTTTGAGCATTATATCTTCAGCATCGATTATTTTAATAATAGAAACCTTTGCGAAACAAAGATTTGATCTAAAAAAAAAGTTCCAATCATGAGAAGAAAAGCTTTACTCGAAGACAGTTTTATTATGTTCGCAAAAGCGATCTATATATAAGTAAAAGCTGAAATTCATCGCGTCTCATCCAAGCAAAATCCGCAGAAACAATTTTCATCGTAAAACGTAACGAACGTCTTCGTTCTCCATTCAGCAGAAAGATCCACCGGCGCACTCCGTGACTCCCGCGGAGCAATAAATCCACCCCCTCCCCCTCCCTCCGCCCCTTCTTCGTTATATCGCTCGGAGCGTCTTAAGAAAGATTAAGAAAAAGCTCTCGGTCTTCCCCGGAGGCTCCGCGCGACCTTCGGCTCTCAATCCCATAAATTCAGAGGGAATCGGTGAACGCATTCGTCTTTAGGGGCAAAGTTTACGCGTGCAGACGAGCGAAAGGACGGCAGGTGAGCAGTGGGCTGAAAGAGGAGGGGACTTGGGCATTGTGTCCGCTCCACTCAAGTCAACACGTTGACAGAGAACATCCATTATTTCATCAAACCTCGATCGAGGCCTCGGTGCTCTGCGCTCTCTCTCGTTCTCTCTCTCTCTCTCTCACCCTCTCTGTGTGTGTGCTCGCACCCATTGTTTATGTGTTTACATCCGCCCCCGCCAATCTGCGCACCCAAAGCCTCGATTCCGTCAGGAACGGCAGCGACACTTGTACGTGTAAACAGGGTGACCCTTTGACCGTCCGCAAATGGGATACTTGTGCCAGGAGCCCAAAGTTCGACGAGCCACCTGAAGCGTTTCTCTCTCTACCGGCCTGTCGAACGAGTTCACTGATATTCGCTCGACCCTGCAACAAATGGAGCCTTTGATGGTCGATCCTGTTTGTTCTGCTGCTATTTATATTGTGGGCAAAGAGGTGTTCGTCCCCTAGCCGATTTTCACGAAATTGACTGAGCGGTGGCTTCGATTGCTGTTATAAAACAATCATTAAGAGCTTTGCCCTTTAGATTGAGCTGCTCATTTAGAACGATGCTTGAAAGTATATTGTTTAAAATTTGCTTTTCGAAGAGTATCAAAATTTTGACTCCTGACCGATTTAGCGCAAATTGAAAAATATTTTTCAGATACTTTCAACATAGTTTCACAAACGAAAAGCGGAACATTTTTTTTTAAATTCATCCTCTATGCCGCTACTTTTCCACGAATATACCTCTAAATGTAACGAAATTGTTCGCTCTATTTAAAGAATAAATACAAACAATTTTTTTAACCGCTAAAAAAGTGTTCCTTTCATTTCTGCTCTCCGGTTATCTACCAGCCGTAAAACCGCGCTAGTTTTCATCGTATACAGTCCGCCTAAAAATGCATTTCGAAAAAATAATTCGTAAAAGGAAGAAACGGTATCGTTCGCCGATCTCGGGGGAGCTTCGCGCAACTTCCAGGCAAGGTGCCAAACGGTCAAGAGGCCTGCAAGGAACGAATCCCTCTCGCGCAGTTTTGCGCGCCGCGCGTGATTTAATCATGCCGTGTTTTAATAGACACGAGAGCCCGGGGATTAATAATACGAATTCCCTTGGGGCAGCGTCGATTTAATGGACACGGCGCCGCAATGCCACCGCGGCATCGATAACTAGCCAGTTCTGCGGCTTTAGCTTTCTCTCTCTCTCT
Source organism: Ormyrus pomaceus (assembly GCA_900474385.1). Classification (NCBI taxonomy): domain Eukaryota; kingdom Metazoa; phylum Arthropoda; class Insecta; order Hymenoptera; family Ormyridae; genus Ormyrus; species Ormyrus pomaceus. The sequence continues at coordinate 52,225 of UCOM01000894.1, forward strand.
CTCTCTCTCTCTCTCTTTTCCTCTGTCTTTATCTTTCTCTGCAGGTTCCTTGTTTTCGGGTTTTGCCATTCTACGTTTGAAAGGATTTTATGTATGCTTTCACATATTGTAAAATAATGAAGGTATTAACAGAAGTTTTTATATATTGATAGGAAAAATAACGAAAAATCTGATGATCCCTCGTTAGTTTTGACTAAACAGAAATTTTAATTATTCAATTCGTGTTTGCATTGTTTCGAATCCGCTTACAAATCAAGGCAAATAATAAACAATTTTTTGTATTTCTCTATTTATAAACGACATGATAAATGAATGAAACGCCACATATAAACATTAAAAAAGGCGTAATTTGTATGCTCCAAATCGCCAAGTATGTAATTTAAGAGTAATTAAAAGATTACAAGATTACAGACTAGCGCGAATAATATGTTCTCCCGCGGAACAAGCGCGCAAAAACTTTAAATTACACGTGCAATTTGCCCCACTATGGTACGAGAGCCCGCGAGTAAAAATTATGAAATTCCATTCGCTAAATTAATTACGGCGGAAAATATTTCGAATTACGCACTTTGGACATTATCATAAAACTGACTTTCTCGCGACCATTAGCAAATGCTCTACTCAAGTAAATTAACGCAATTCAGCGCTGAATAAAAAGGTACTGTCGGCGTGCAGCCGCGAGTAAGGTAAAAAAAAACCAGCGCGAGCCTCGTCTCGGCTGAAGTCCTCGTTGAAAGGGGGAAAAAAGCCGGGGCAAACACACGCGGCGAAAACATTTTTCCCCGGCGCAAAAAATCCGTCGGATTTTTTCTCGCAAAAAAATCCGCGCGCACACACACACATGCACAATTGCACGCGCGCGCGCGGTGCGGCTAAATTAGATGGAAAAAACAAGGGCTCTCGCGAATTATGCAGAGGTATAAGTTGGCGAGCTCGAGCTGTCCAGCGCGGAAAATTATGACGAACGAGATTTGCTTCCTCCCGCGCGCGCTCCCCGCGGTTACCAACGTCTGTCGCGCGCACAAAACGCGCGCGCGCGAAAGGGAAATAAAGGAGGGAATAAAATAGCGAGCTGCGACCGCCGGGAGAAAAGGCCGGCCCGGGGAAATTCTCCTGGGAAATCGCGAACGACGCGCCGAGCGAGAGTGGAAAAAAGGAGGCCCGGGTGCAATCAAGCCCTGCTAAAAAGCGAGCTGCATTTTCGCCTGTTTAGATAAACTTGCCGCCTGGACAGGACATCGTTTATATATTTACTTCTGATGAAAATTTGCCTGATCTATGTTTTTTAGTGTACTGGGTGGAATTAAAATTTTTCTGTTTATTTTATTTTGTACAAGAAAATTGCTCTGGACCGCTTTTTTGAAAAAGTTTTACGCTTGAAACGTTTCGCTTGAAAACTACTAGTATTATCGAGAGGTTCGGCAATTCCAGGCCGTGAGTCGCGATTGAATCCCGATTTCCGTTTGTTTTTTCCGATCATACTTGCATCCGAAACAAAAAGGGCGAACAAGTTGCGAGCAGCAAAGCGTTAAATCGCGTTCTTTCGCTAAAGTGCATAGGTCGTACCGAAATGACGGTACGTATTCGGATTGCCTCAAAGTCCTTCTATGCGTTTTCGGAGCTTTTCCGGCTCCCCTTCTTTCGACATTTTTCAGCTTTTAATTACGATTTTCGAGTGCATTCGAAAGAATGCTTTACTCTTGGGATTTCGTTTGTTGGCCCTTTTTAACTCACCTTTTTTGTTTTTGCTCCTCTGCGTTTGCTTCCTGCATTGAAGATTTCCGGGCTTAAAAGATGAAGTATTGTTTTATCGATGCTTTTTTTCTCTTCTTTGTTTAGAGGCTTTCTTTTTTAGTTGCTTTTATTGTTTGTAGCACATTTTTTTATCTAGTATGAAATTATATTTCAACCAAATTTGTAGTCAGACAAATTCTGGGCTTGCAGCAAAAAATTTTAAGGATTCTATTTTCAGAAAATAAATAAAACATTTCCAGTTTAAAATTTATTTTTAGAAAGAAGATTGAGGTTTTTAGCTCTCGAGCAATATTTCATTACTTTTATTTTTTAATAGAGTATTCATATTCCTGAAATCTTTATTCTAATTAAAAACATGAAAAAAATCTTATTTCATTTTATATCATCTTTAACGGATCATTAATATTATCTTTTTTAATTTAATATAAAAAAATAAATTCAAAGTAGGTAATAAAAATTTAAAGAAATCTATCCCCTTAAAATGTAATTTGATATAAATTTACTATCCTGCTGAAATTGACTTCTTCCTTATTTTCTTTTATTGGATTATGGATTTAGTGGTCCCAGGCGTGAAATGAAACGATCTTTCCTTTTTTCTCCCGTGCGTACTATGAATTTTATTGTATTTTTTTCTCGATCGTTACAAACAGTAAACAGCAAATACTGACATTAAAGTGTTTTTTTTTATCGTCTCCGCTTAATTTTTTATTCGCTCAACCTCTCCCAAATTCTCGATAATTTGTTTTACAATAAGGGCGACGCATTTACACTTTCGACAGCTCCTTGCTTCTTATAATCGTTAATTTTATTCACCACGCCAAGTAAACTTACACTCGTCTTAGCTTACGCTCGTTATTTGCTTATGAGTATCAATAATAGTCGCTTATAGAGTATTTACTGTGTAAAACTCGTGGATATACAATTATGTGAGTGTGCGAACGTGTGTCGCTATGGGAATGAGACGCGATAATGGGATGAATTTTATAATGCGCGGCTGAAAATACAGAGGAAAATAAAAAAGAAAATATTCCAATATATAATGCTTCTCTTACAAAAAAGCCGAACGCTCCGCACGACTGGACTTCCTCTCCTGAATTTTATTCCTTTTTATAGTTTATTTTAGGATGAGAGTACGAACGTGAGACTAGCCGCTAGGCTTATCATAAGTTAAACTTTATTTTTCACAATTTTTTTTTTTAACTCTCTCTACGGAGAAAAATTTTCTTAGGAAGTTAGTCATTTAATTATACATTTTGTTGCATTTAAATAGCACGTTTTTTAAAACTTTTTATTTTATTGTTTAAGACGGACAAAAAACTTATGAAAAAGATAAACAGTTTTCATAAAAAAAATTAGCGGAATTTATTATTAGATACTTGAATTATACATGAAATTTGAAAAAATTAAAAAAAATTAAGTGATTTTTCTTGGAAAGTTTCTTTGAATGTTAGTTTAATACTAAGTAAAAGAGATTAAATTTCCATCTTCAGTGAAATTTACGGGCTGAAGAAAGTTTTACACGATTAGTGTAAGTAATAAAGTTGTAGTGCAAGTTATAAAGTTTAAAATTTTTCATTTCATAATTAGTTACGCATTATTTGGTATTCGAAGTTAAACATTTTTTTGCACGTTATGCAAAGTATAAAAAATACTAAAAGTAGCAACTCGCTACAATTCACGAAACATTTTAATGGAGATTAAACAATCTAAAGGGATCTAAAATGCAGACTTTCACTAGAAACATTTTTCTCCGTCTTGTTATCACTTAAATACGTAGGATTTACTTAAAAGTATTCGATGTCGCCGCTTTCTTCGCTCTTTCACTTGGCGAAACTCGAATTATTTTCCCCTTCCTTAAAGTCTAAGATTTGACGCTTAAAGCTATTCGTAAGGATATACGTCCTTTTTCTTGTGTTCCTCTTTTTCTTGAATTTTCGTTTTTTTTACTTTTTAAAACTTTATACAAATATCGCCGTTAGTTTGACATAAGCACCAGCACTACTCGTCACTCTGAAATGAACACTTTTTTTACGTATTGTATTGTTAATCACTTGTTTTTACTTGTTAAATTTAAAAGAAAGTATACTTCAAACCGTTTATTCAACAAAATAAGGAGACATCGATTGAAATGCAATTATCGCGCGAGTATTAGATAAAATGGATTCGATTTCAGAGTAACGACAAGTGCACGCTCGCTAACGTTCGAGGGCTTTACCGCGCATGTGCTCAGTCCGAAAGTAAATAAAATAACCTGGTTACTGTGTGCGAAATTTGCCTTTGGCTCGTCTGATGCTGTGGGGCCTTGACAATTGAATTTCGTTTGCGTTTGCCATCCGCGCTTCCAAAGAAATTTCGCCGCGATCATAGGATGCGCCAACAAAAGCTGAATTTTCAGATCGGCAAATATACGCGACCCCGTTATTTAGACTGATGAAGGTTCACTCAATTTCCCGCTGACGGAAAAATTATGAAAATGGCGATAAAAAGCTTTTTTTCGCTCTCTCGACCTTTGGCGTCGATTTTAATGTGTTTTGAATTTTCATAATGAATGCTCTCCTGCTGTTTTATTGAATTCAATTTCTCTGAATAATTAAATTATTTTCAAGAGTGAAAAATTTATGTAAAAATAATGTACAGATAAAATGTGCATATAATTTTCATTGATGTAATGAAAGTTTCGGAAAACGTAGTAAAAGTTTTAATTACAAATTTATAAAACCAACTTCGAGTTGAATTTATTAAGGTAGTTGTTTAACAAAATATAAAACTTTTAAAAAAAAATTCTTAGCATGCTTAACTATCATCTGATTGTGTAAGTGATGATACATGTTATAAAGATAAATTTTATGAACTGAAAAACAAATTAAGAAGTCAAGATTCGATATTGTAAATAAAGATATTTTTAATTTATTTCGACGTAAAGGGGTTCATTTTATTTGTTAAACAATTATCTAGAGATTCACCATGAAAAAAGTTTGAAATAATTAATAACTCGACGAGCAAGATAATTTTAGTACGAAATTTAATTTATATTCATTATAGTTTTATGAAGTAAATAGCCTGCTTAAGGGGGTTATCGTGATTTTCTAAAAAGTTACCATGTTTCTGAAATTTTTTTTATAAGTTCATTTTAGTGTTCTTTATAACATATTAAATTTTTAAGAGCACTAGCCACACAGAATAAGAGT